>JAWIIG010000339.1:0-15765 GCA_033557465.1 Ichthyophis bannanicus
GACCCTCCGCACAGGAGCGTGCCCGAATTTACAAGAAAGAATACCGCCAGTTGAAACACACGCCCTTAGAGGTGATTTAAAGGTAAGAGAAACCATTTTTTCCGTCAGCAATGTACAGGAACATCGTGGAAACCCAAAAAACGTTAGTCGTTTTAAACATTGTGGCACAGAACACACTCGCAAATGTAACATGAAAATAACCACAACCAAGTATGTAGGCTAAAATCATAAGTCTGGCTGGGGAAACACCGCTATGAATGGGCAACAATATAAGCACTCCCAGGAAGCCTCCCAAGTCTTGAAATGAATATTGGAAGGTCCATGGTCCGTGTACACATTCAAAAGCCCTGTGCCTGTAATGGAACTGTCCTGGGATGCATATCAGTTCATCCGGTGCTATCACTGAGTGCACTTTGCGGGTTATTTCCTGTGACTGCACCTATTTTGAAGGCATATTTGTGTTGTCCCTGCAGCCCTGTCCCCAGCTACCCAGGGAAAAACGTTGCCACAGTAAACCTATGCTGACGCAGGTGTCATGCGTGTTGCGGCCAGGTTTCCTATCTCCAGTATACTGCACATTCCTCTGTGGGCACAGTGTGGTGCAAGCGGACACATCCATTGACTGTAATGACGAGAGGTTCACATGTTCAAATCACAGCTGAGGTTCTGGCAACCCGTACCCATATTTTTAACCACCACTAAACAGTGGAGAGGTCACACACTGCTGTTAACTGCTATAGACATAAGCAGGGCTCAACACCTACATTTTACCCCACACCCGCCCCCAAACCCGTAGCACTGGCCATTATGTCCCAGGCGAGTCCCTCCCAGATTCCGTCCTGGAGTGCCACAAACGCAATCACGTTATATGGTTTGCCAGATAGGGACTGCAAGCCACAGCAGCCCGTGCCGTAGGCGTGTGTAGCCTGGCACCGTACACCCAACAACAGACGGCCACTGTCAGATGTTAAGTCATGGACGGCCCTCGGAAACAGAATATATGTTTAACAAACAGTGGTGCAGTGGTACACAGACAGTGTGTGCAACAACAGAAGGTCACCGTGAGGTTCAAATCACTGTCTGTGGCGTCCCTTTCAATCTAGTGGCACATAAGTGTACCCTGAAAAAACCAGGCATTAAAGACTGATACTTTTCTGGCTGAGAACCCAAGATATTTTGGCATATGTTTATGTTTATCATCACAGTACCCCCACATAAACTTTCCAGCACCCTACAGCAGAGTCAAACCAAGCAGTCCTGGAGTGCCCCACAATCATTAAAGGGTAATGCAGACTCCAATATAAGGGCCGTTTGACCAATGTCGTTGACGGCAGGGGACACTGGTGACACCTGTCCCACATCACACCATGGCCTATTTCTGTTTTTTAGGTGGGTGCTGTTTGGGTGGTTAATGCAAACACCCGACAGGGTTAGTCCTGACAAACAGACATGGATGTACCTGGAAATGCCCTGTCTCTGTGTCAGGAAGGTGGTGCAAAGCACACAGGCAGCGGCCTGCAGGAGGTGACGGTCACAAGATTCAAATCACGTGTGTCATGTCTGCCGAACCAATCCCCGCAATTGTCACACAGTCCCCTAGATTTTTTCCTCAAGAAACACACCACCTGGTAGTGTGGAAAAAGTGAAAACAGGGACAGTACATGTATATTTTCTCTCAAGGTGGACAGATAAGAGAGAAATGTGCATCACCTAGATCAGATTTTCCTCAAATGCAGTCCTGGAGTGCCACAATTTATTTCACATGTTATGATGTCTTAATCAAAAGATGTCCTCTCCCATTTCATCTGCGGTGCCGGTCCATGGTATGGCGATATATCTCATTCATATAGCTGACGCACATTTGTGAAAATGTAGCATGGTCTGTTACAACAGGACTGGAGTTGGGGACCTGTTGCCAGAGATTACCGATCAACAGGATGCGAATGACCTACCCACAGGCTTCAGGACCCAAAGCCCATTGGACAGTCATGATAGTGGTGCGTTGCCGTCCATATCATAAAACCTAGTATTTGCGCACTTTATAAAAACACTGTCACCATAAACCTTGAAATACACCACACATATAGCAAGCATGTTGATCTGATCAGTGGCAGATATCAATGTCTACAGTACACCACAATATGGTTATTGAGTGGTATCACACCAATATTTCTGATTGTATGTGGAGTGTGTCCTCAGGTCTGTTGTTTGACGATGTTCCCCACCATGGGGTGGTGACAGTAGCACTATTTCATAGCCTATCCATGCATGCACTGTGTCCCCCACCTGCTAGATTTGGCATAGACTGGAAAAACTATCTATAGTAGCCCAGTGAATGGCATAGCTGTTGGGATATGTTGTGTCTTTTAACATCCAGTTGTGTGATGTATGCAAACCCTTACTCATCGCACAATGGTTGTAATTCTGTGTGCAGTTGTAGCTTGCCATTGTGCATAATGAGGTGCTAGGTATTGTTGGTCATACCCCCGACAGGCTGGTCTCGGCAGGATGCATGAGGACAGAACGTAGGGCAATGTAAGTGAAAGATTGCAGTGTTTGGTCATCAGTAAGCGTGGACCAGGAAGCCCAAGCATGAGTCCTCCCTGGAAGGTCAGTCCTCACCCTGACTGAGTAGTTACCATAGGCATGGCTAGTTCATCTGTAGTGGCAACAACATCTATCTTTTGCAAGTGATATCTATGGGTTGCCTTTTGGAGCCCAATCACGAACGTAACTGCTCGGCTGAGTGTGCACACGTCCCAGTTTGGGTTGCACACATTGGCACCCATTAGTATGCAGTATGGATAATCTATCAGACTGCTTGCACCTAGTATGTTTAATGTTCCACCCTTTGAAGGGTGGATCAAGCTGCAGCTTATCTGTGTTTGCTGCTGGACAATGTCATATAGTGGGTGTGGTGGGCTGCGGAGCAAGTCCAGGCATGCCATCTGTCTGCTGTCACCTTATTGATGGTCCCCATAAATGCATGCCCCATGGCTGGTAATTTGTATTTTCCTCTGCGTGACAGAGGTTATCACTTCCCACCAGACAGCACCATTGCAGTGATGAGTCGTGAATGTTACGTTTGAGTGGGTGTTGTCACATAATCCGTCTGTCTAAAACACTTCTCCCCCTCACCATAACTAATGTTGCGATGACAATGGCTCACCACACAGGATATGACTGATGTGTTTGCAGCAAATTTGCTTAAATGGCTACACATCACAGGGAAATAACAGATTCCACAGAAGTGTAAGTGTATGTGCATCAACAAGTGCTGACTCATCAGACACTGCGACTGATGTGGACTCACGACATAGGCCTATCTTAGCTGAGGCAGGTGCTGTGGTCATGGGTCTGGGTCTCCCCGTCTCACATTCAGGGTGAGCACAGGAGCCGCACCAATGTGATGTCCAAGACTAACTCTGTTTCATTAACCTACACTCTTCATTTAAGCATGTACAGACGTAGGTGTTTCAGTGGCTGCATAAACCATAGTGCTTATATTTGTAGACTGCTTATTTACATGTGCAGTGCCATCATTGTTATGTGTGATTGAAGATTCTCATCGTGTGTAAAGCAGCAACAATGTCATGTGTTTGCCCATACTCAAACTGTCGCAATCCAGGGGTGTGGTTAGCGAGCTATGGCAGTGGTTCTGAAGCAGTCCTCCGTGAAAGTCTAATCCATGACATGTGTTTATTTTAGTACAAATGAATATGCATGATATATATATGCATTACAGATTTCTTTCAAAACGGAGAGGATTTTGGCCCTCCAGGGCTGTCCATCAACAACCCTGAACAAACATCTCTGTCATTACCGTTTGTAAGTGGGCAAAGGGCTGATGTGCAATACATCAAAATGTTCACATAAACTGTTGTAACATGCTTCTCTTCCTCTCTCACACACCACCAACATCTTATAGATTATAGAACTGCATGGTGGGCATGAGAATTGAGGAAGTATGTCACAGTGAGTATATATGCGTTTCATGTCACTAGACATCTGCCATTTGTACAGTTCCACACACCTAAATGACAGAGCGGGGTAAGACACGGGGTCTAAAAATACAGACCTTTAGGGCCACAAATCTGTGGAGTTGCCAGGGTAGCTCTGATGCCTATCGCTCTCATGCATATTAATTAGGGCTATAACTGATCACGCAGACCTTGCCCTAGGGGTTCAAAAAGAGGAGTGTCTCTCAATACACAGCTCTATGTGTTTCGCCACCCTGTGATGTCACAACCGTTTACAGACATAGTTAAATGCCCCTGATTCTACCGTGTGTCTAATCTAATAAGGCTTCGCGTGGAGGCCCTCTTCCCTTTGTAATGTCATTTGGTGGTGCCCACCACAACCCCCTCAATGCTGTATCATGAAGGTCCCTCAAAAGTCCCTTACAAGGTTCGTTTCTTTGAACCATTAGAAGGTGCGGTGTGGATGGACACTGCACCTCATATTGTCCTCTCTGAAGGTGACTCATAGGTACCTGATGTGCCACACTTTTTAGTTGCCATGTTCCACAGTGTGTTTTCTGCAAAAAAACAAATCCAAACGCAAAGGCCAACAAAAACCACTGTTGATAGTAGATAGTAATGTGCCAGCAAGTTATATAGATTAGGCTGATGGTTTGAAGGCAAACACGACGTCTGTAACATATGGGGTAGGGTTATGACAGTGTAAGTGTGTCGCACAGCCCAGCCACTCACATCGTTATGTCAGCACATCCACCTAACATCTACATCCATGTCCATCGCATGGCAATCTCACTAGAGCTCAATATGTGTGCTCATGCAACCTAATGTGGGATGTGGCCATGTGCAGATGGAAACCCCCTCCCCCCCATGCCATCACATACATAATGTATGGGTTTGACATTGAGATGAGAGTAGTGAATATCATATATTGAGACACATATCCCCATATCACCAGGTGGCCTGCTAGGCCATCTGATGGGCCCTCAACCGTCCGTTGTTTGAAGTATCAGTTGTAGTGGCAGTCAGTGGCAATGTGAAAGGCGTAGCAACATCACCTCAAACAAATGCCCTAAGAACCAGTGTGCAAGTGATGATCATTTCAAGTCCCGAAATTTGTCAACACCATGAGGTCATGAAAATATTTATGTGTTTTTTATAAAGAGACCACACAGGGGGACGCAGAAGCACTGTAGATTGCAGTTGTTGATGCGCATGTGCGCAACTCGTTCCGCAAAACAATGTGCGGGGCGAAGTTGAACGGCATATGTGTATAAATTGCGCCAGTTGCGGGACGCTGTGGGACGAAATATTTATAAAACATGCAGCAGATGCGGAGCGCAATGATACGTGTTACGTCGCCAAGGTGCGCCCTCTCTGGGGCGCAGTGTGGACGTCATACGTCGCTAAACTGCGGCCACTTGCGGGGCACCGTTGCTACGTAACACATTGGAAATGTGGTGGCAAATTTTTGTTGTTTTTTTGTTGCGGGGCGCATGTCGGCGTCAATGACGCTGCGTGCAATCATTGATCCTATCTCAAAATTGCGTCCAGAACAAGAAAGCCTGCATATCACCTCCTCTGGAGCTCCGCACCCTGGTCCTCGCCTGATTGCCACGAGGCCGGAGAAGCTGTTCCCCGTGCAAAACAGGTACAGGCGACAGCAGAAACGTTCCGCCGGAGGGCCTGGGAACGGCTACAGAGACGCTTCACCTAGAGAAGCTGACTTCCCCAAGGGTGTCAGTGGGAGTGGGGACAGGTCATTAGAAATAGACATATAGATCTTAGAGTCTGTGTGCAATCGGCAGATCCTCATGCTGTTGGGGTCCAGGTATTGTGGTGTCAGTAATGTGCTGCAGCTGAACATACATCCCATAATTGTCTTTGTAGTAGATATGTGACAGGTTTGACCTGTACCCATAGTGGTGATGGATATGGTCACACCGGTCATGATGCTAGCCCTATTACCTGGCATTGCTGCTGTTGGACATGCCAACACAATACTGTAAGAAGGATCAGACCAATAGATCAGCTTAATTATATCCCAATCACATCATCTGAATAGTGTGAAATTGTGTAATCTGCAGAAAATAACCTTTCCGTCAACAGAAAGGGTATGTGAAGAAAAGCATTAATGGTATTTCAATCACCCAGGTGCTGCTGGTTGTTTTTGTGCCAATGTTGTGCAATATGCCCCCCTATCCCCAGTGGTCCTTAGAGCTCACCACAGTTGGGTCTATCAGTCCAACCCTGGAGATACGGTTGTGTGTGCTCCATCACTTGTAATACATCCACCCCTATCACCAGGGGGGTACTATAGAGGCCATCACCACTGGCTCACCTGTCATCATGGTGATAATTGGTCCGGGTAGCTGTCAAAGTACAAAACACTATCCCTATCCCCGCAGGGGTCTTGTAAGATCATCACAGTGGCCTGATCATTTCTCCTTGCTTATGGTTAAGTTGTGGCTGAAACAGTTCATTACATCTACCCTATTTCCAGGGGTCCTGAAAGGCCATCCCAGTGGCCTTTCATGGATCCTGGAGATATGTGTTCTGTTTGCTGAAACTTTTAAAACAACTTCCCTAGTTCCAGGAGTCCTGAAATGCCATCCCAGTGGCCTTCATTTATCCTGGAGCTGATGGTGATGTTGTGCCCAAACAGTTTAAAATATCTCCCCTAGTTTCAGTAGTCCTGAAAGGCCATCCCCGTGGGCCTTTCAGGGTATCCTGGAGCCTATGGTTCTGTGTGCTCAAACAGTTTAAAAGATCTCCCCTAGTTTCCGGAGTCTCTGAAAGGCCATCCCATGGCTGTTCATGTATCCTGGAGCTATGGTTTCTGTGGGCTCAAACAGTTTAAAAATATTCTCCCCTCAGTTCGCATGAGTCCCTGAAAGGCTCATCCCAGTGGCCTTTCATGTATCCTGGAGCTATTGTTACTGTGTGCTGGAATCAGTGTTAAAACATCACCCCTATCTCCAGGAGTCCTGAAGAGGGCGCATCCCAGTGGCCTTTTCATGTATCCTGGAAGGCCTATGGTGATGTGTGCTTAAACAGTTTGAGATATCTCCCCTAGTTCCAGGAGTCCTGACAGGCCCACCCAGTGGCCTATTATGTATCCTTGAGCTATGGTGCTGTGTGGGCTCAAACAGTTTTAAAATATCTCCACCCTAGTTCCAGGAGTCCTGAAAGGCCATTCCAGTGGCTCTTTCATGTATCCTGGAGCTTATGGTTGCTGTGTGCTCAACCAGTTTAAAATCTCTCCCCTAGTTCCATGAGTCCTGAAAAGGCCATCCCAGTGGCCTTTCATGTATCCTGGAGCTATGGTTCTGTGTGCTGAAACAGTTTAAAACATCAACCCCTAGTTTCCAGTGAGGTCCTGAAGGGCCATCCCATTGGCATTTCATGTATCCTAGGAGCTATGGTGATGGTCTGCTCACCAGTTTAAGACTATCTCCCCTAGTTCCAGGAGTCCTGCAAGGCCATCCCAGTTCCTTCATGTATCCTGGAGCTATGGGTGATGTGTGGCCTCAAACAGTTTAAAATATCTCCCCTAGTTCCAGGAGTTCCTTAAAGGCCATCCCAGTGGGCCTTTCTTGTATCCTGGAGCTAATGGGATTGCTGTGTGCTCAAACAGTTTAAAATATCTCCACTAGTTTTCCAGGAGTCCTGAAAGGCCATACCCCCAGTGGCCTTTGCATGTATCCTGGAGTTATGGTTTCTGTGTTCTGAAACAGTTTAAAACATCACCCCCTATTTCCAGAGGTCCATGAAAGTCCATCCCAGTGGGCCTTCATGTATCCTGGATCTAGGGTGATGTTGCTCCCCAGTTTTAAAATATCTCCCCTGGTTCCATGAGTCCTGAAAGGCCAATCCCAGTGGCCTTTCATGTATCCTGGAGCTATGGTGATGGTGTGCCAAACAGTTTAAATATCTCACCTATTTCCAGGAGTCCCTGAAAGGGCGCCCCCCCCCCGCCCATCCCAGTGGCCTTTCAGGTATCCTGGAGCTATGGTGATGTGTTCTCAAAACCGTTTAAATATCTCCCCTAAGTTCCCAGGAGTCCTGAAAGGCCATCCCAGTGGCCTTTCATTTATCCTGGGAGCTATGGTTCTGGTGTGCTGAAACCGTTTTAAAACATCACCCCTAGTTCCAGGAGTCCTGAAAGGCCATCCCAGTTGGCCTTTCCTGTATCCTGGAGCTATTTTGATGTGTGCTCACACCGTTTACAATATCTCCCCTAGTTCCAGGAGTCCTGAAAGGCCATCCCAGTGGCCCTTTTCATGTATCCTTAGATATGGTGTCTGTGTGCTGAGACAGTTTAAAACATCACCCCAGTTCCATGAGTCCCTGAAAGGCCATCCCAGTGGCCTTTCATGTAATCCTGGAGCTATTGTTCCGGTGTGCTCAAACGTTTAAATATCTCCCTCCCTAGTTCCAGGAAGTCCTTAAAGGCCATCCCAGTTGCCTTTCATGTATCCTTGAGCTATGGTTTCTGTTGCCTCAAACCGTTTACAATATCTCCCATCCTCCCCTAGTTCCAGGAGTCCTGACAGGCCATCCTTGGCCTTTCAATTACCTGGAGCTATGGTTTCGTGTGCTGAACAGTTTAAACTCACCCTAGTTCCAGGATTCCTGAAGGCCAGCCACAGTGGCCTTTTTCATGTATCCTGGATCTATGGTGACGTGTGCTGAACAGTTTAGGAATATCTCCCCTAGTTCCAGGAGTCCTGAAGTCCATCCCAGTGGGCCTTTTCATGTATCCTGGACTATGGTTGCTGGTGCTTTAAACAGTTTATAATATCTCCCCTATTCCAGTAGTCCTGAAAGGCCATCCAGTGGCCTTTCATGTATCCTGGAGCTATGTTCTGTGGCTGAAGAGTTCTTACATCTACCTTGTCCAGGGCCCTCAAAGGCATCGCAGTGGCCTTTCACTCTCCGGGAAATGGTTGTGTGGCATAAAGAGTGTAAGAGACTCCTCCCTATCCCAGGAGTTAATGTGAGGCCATCACAGGTCGGCTATCACGTACCCTGATTGTATTGTTGTGTGTGCATAAAGAAGTTTAATAAGCTCCCCCTTTCTCCCCAGGATTAAGTGAGCCATCAAAGTTGTCCTATCACGCACCCTGGTGATATGGTTGTGTGTGCCTAACCATTTTCAATACATTCTCCTATCTCCCGGAGTCCATGACCTGTGTAAGGTCACTTGTCTATGATCCCACTGCAATGGGATAGCAGCTGATGATGTGTGTCACAACACGCAACCCCCATGGGGCCGATACCGCCACATTGCAA
This sequence comes from Ichthyophis bannanicus, assembly GCA_033557465.1. NCBI lineage: Eukaryota > Metazoa > Chordata > Amphibia > Gymnophiona > Ichthyophiidae > Ichthyophis > Ichthyophis bannanicus. The sequence continues at coordinate 9,273 of JAWIIG010000339.1, forward strand.
GTGGTGGTATAGCAGTCACCTGTTTGGGGTCGTTTATGACAGGTAAGTTTGCACCTCTCCCATAGGTCCCTGTGAGGTCACTATCTCATCACACATGTCTGTGATGTCTCACGATGAAAAGCTATGTGCACATGTTGATGTGGTCTAGGTTACAACATCCCCTGACCTAGGCAAAGATCTTCCCAAGGCCGTACAAGCCATAGACCCACTCACTTTATCTAGTTAGGTTCCCATGCCTCCACCTCCTACAACCATTCCTTGTACAGTTGAACATAACGGATGTTGTAGGAAAGCTACAGTCACCTCTGGTGGTTGGACACACAGACACAGCATCCACATGAGCACAGGTGGCAATTGCGTAGTGTGTTTGTTTGGTGTCTGTCCATGGGTTTTCAAAAATACACCTGCTGTCAATCATACAGTTCCCATAGGTCATAGTGCCATTTCCACAAGATATAGGCCAGGCCGCCCTGGGCAACGGTAAAGCTCAAATAAGGGCAACCTGCATGTTGTATGTGGTGTTTAGGCTGCTCTAAACCAAACATAGCCCCATACATACTATCACCCCCAACCTGACTCCACACGGATGGCCAGCAACATGGGTGGAGTACAGACCCTCCCTAGCAGCATAGCATTTTGTAAACCCTTTCCGGCCCCTCCTCATCCACTGTTTCCCCACATGTGTGACTAGCCAGTTTTGTGAGCTGCTGATAGCATAGTTTACCATTGCCTGTAACAGGTGGTCGCCAGACACAGCATGATGCACAAATTAACACACATCCCTGTCCCCTTGGGTTCCTGATTCGCATTCAACAACTGCTCCAATGTATCCCTTTCACCCGCTCCTGTGATGCAAAACACACCACAGAGAGTCGAATTTTACAGCAAGTAGCATCACGCAAGCACCATGGCATTGCTCCAGAGACTGACCTTGTGACGATGACCAACATTGGGAGTATGCTCATTTGGTAATGGTGTTGTCCACATGTGAAAACATTCCATGTGCCCATTATTACCCCTGTGACGGGTGTTGACTATGCTATACATGAACACACATCAGTGTAGCTGAAGTGTCAATACCCAGGACACACTGTTCTATGTTCTGTTGCCCACCCACCAGACGTAATTGCTCACATCATGCTCCACCCATAGTTTCTCACACACCCGGTCGAGGATCTGATACAAGAAAGTGAGGGAGCTGCGCCTGGCACCATGGCGCATACCTTGTCGCGTGAGGAATGCGTGGACTCATCACATGGTGATGGTGCGTATTGATGACATGGCTGCCCACCATACAGAGGTCACAGTGGCCATCAGTGTGCATGGTACCTGCATGGGTACAGAATGTGGATTGTCACTCACATCTACGTGTGCTGATGACTGTCATCTTCCACCACAGATCATGCATTGCCGGGTGACTAAGACCCCCCCGTACCTCTGCCTATGCCCTCTCCTAAGGTCCCCACCTCCGCGCTCTCCACGTTGGAGGTGGTAGTCCTGGACCACCAGTGGAGAGGCAGAGTCCGGGTCCCCTGCAGACAGACACAGCGGAGGGGGTCATGGGGGATTCTGGGAACGGAAGGTGTGGGTGCCAGTTCACAGGTGGTTCGGGAGCGCAGGTTATGTGGGTGGGGGGGAGGTTGTGGGGGTGTTGGGGAGGAGTTCATGGGGTAAGAGTGCCCTCAGGGTGTCTGGGAGAGTGACATAGAGGACATTGGCGCACAGGGCACTGTTGGCTCCCGCCATCAAGGGCAGGTGGCTCCAACATCCAGGTCCCCACACACAGTGCATGCCTATGCCACCACACACACAACACCAGGAACAATGCTGTGTTGTGGTGGGCAGATGTGTTCCTTACATCTGTGTGAGGCTCCTGGATGCACGGGGCGCAGCGGGTGCACCGGGTTGGTGCACCTGCAGGACTTGATGGCGGGAGCCATGGCGAGTGTGGTTGCTGACATTGAGCCTTACTGCCATGTCAGCAGCCACCCCCTGAAGGGCGCCACAGGCATCATTGATTGTGCCTGTGGACCCGTCCACCACATGTGCCCTGTGCTGCCCTGTCCTCCATCACGTGCCAGGCTGCAGGGATGGTGGTGGGTCATGTTGGGGTTCGGGGTTAGTGTTGTGGGAGTGTGGGTTTTTGCGGGTGTGTTGTGTGCGGGGGTGGGGAGGGTATTTTGATTGGTTGGTTGGGTGGATGGCATTTTCCCCCTACCCTAGATATGTATATAGTTTTATTTTTGTGTGTACATATTAAAGTATTTTTTCTGAACCCTGTAATGGTCACGTGTCTCACGTAGCATATGCATATAGATGCCAGAGCCAGCACTGTCCATATGTGTGCAGCCACATACATTCCTGACGGGGGGTAAACATTCGTGTGATACTCCACTTGGGCACCACATGCTTTTGTCGGGAAACTCATGTGTGTAGGTGGTTGTGATAGTCAGGGTGCTGCATTACATGTTAACCATTTATTGGGCTGCCCCACCGACGTACTCTGCCACAGGGAAATGCATATACCTGACCCACTGGTTCTCACATATATGAGCCGACAAAATATGCGGCTCTACCATGTCGGCCTCTGTAACATGCATCCCTATGTGGGGTTGGGGTGCATGTTAACCACTTATATAGGTGAGGGCACAGGTCAACACATATGGCACCAATGTGTCCTGTATGACGGGTTTCAGGATGGTGGGTGTATGGAACATAAACAGGCCATTTCTCACACAGTACCCCTGTGTTCCACATCAAGGGTGGTTGGACCGTGGTTCTGTAGAGCGGCAGGGCAGTCAGGTGTTGGAAATATTCGCCCTAATGAGTGTGGCAGATATCTATATGAATTGGAGATATCCTTTCAGCGTGAACTGAAGTTTCGGCCCTCCCGGGCTCGCTTTTGAGATGACCTGGATTCACACCTCTGCCATTTTGGAATGTGAGTTGGGCAAGGCGCAGATTTCCCCAGCATCACACATGTTCCCTAGAGTGTGTCATCCTTCGCTCCTCACCTCGCCCACCACCAACATATTGCCATTTCCACCACCCGTTACTTTTACTGCTGGTGAGAAACAGGGAGCAATGTTTACGCATTCCAAATACCCATCCGATGTCTGTGACATCTGCACCCAGCCCCCAAATAAATCGTACATGACAGAGGTTGTAAGGCAGCGCTCTCAAACATTCCAGTCTTGGAGGGACACAAACCAGTAAGGTGTCCAGTGATAAGTTGTAATGGTGAGATATATATCGCCCACATCTACATTAGGGATATGCTCAGAACACACTGGTCTGCGGAGCCACATTATCACTGTTCCACACCCATGTCGTACTGATTCGGGGGTGTGTGCACACCTTGTGCCGCATGCAGCGCAGAGGCTGTTGGTGACACATCGGTGGTGGGGGGCGGTAGGTGAAGATGCCGCACATATGTGTGGGTGGGATCATAGGAAATAGTCTATGTGTGGGGCAAAGTAGCTTATGCACTTGGACATGGTTGCAGATCCTATGGTCCTCCCCCCACTCTCTCAGAGATACACATGGGACCACATGGACACTCTTTGGAAAGAGACAATGTTTCTATTTTTGGACGAGCTGTTTATTCTCACACAGCAATTCTCTCATATAAAACTATGTTTACAAAACATGTGTGTAAGACAGATCAAATATCCCCCCAAGCCGTTACATAACACACACACACACATCCTAATCACATATTGGGGTCGACTTTCACATATAACCCCAACCAAGCCGCAATAACAGAATCTACTCTGTACATAGTTGCTAAAACTGAACATTGCAACAGAGAGAAACCTTTGGTTTCGTGCCTGTACATTTCTAGATTATCATAGGTTACTGACGGCGTAGGTCGGCCACGGGTGTTACGGCCTGCCATCGTCGGGCCCCTCTCCCTGGCAAGGCGATATCCTCCTCCGGATACATTGGTGGTGCAGGTGCAGCGTCGGATCAGAACATCACGTATGCCCTCCAGGGCCTCACACATGCGAGTTAGTTGCATGGCTACGACCCCATCATGTAATGTCCGTAGCGCAGTCTCAAACATCCGTGGTGTTCCTCTCCACAGCACAGCGACAGCCGCTCCATAACACGTCGATTGGGCTGTGAATGGGACACAGGGTGGTCAATGAACTACCTCTCCCACGAAAACACCTTCATAAACCCACATGTCATACACATACCACACTAATGCTAATGTGATATTGCTGAGTCATATGGAAAAAAGAACATGTTTAGGGGTATAACACATATATTCGCAGTGGACTACAACTAATCGAACCACAGAGAACACTATACCGTATATTATGTGGGAGTAGCACACCACAGTCATACAATAGCTTCTGCATACCCACCGCACATACTAACTGACGTGGCAACAGAATTGAGGACAGGACATTCATCTCCTATCCATTATTTAGGTCAGGTGCAGCATGCAGCAATCCTAAACACCTCAGATTGCCATAAGGCATTGTTGTACCGAGGTGTGTTTTGGGAATGGTCTGCACAGGTCATGTATGGGGCCAGGGTTTTGCTATCTGTGGAATAGAGATGCACAATGAGCTGTTGGGGCAGATGTTACGACAGGCACTGTGTGTTTATGTGTTTATGGAATTTGCTATTCTCCATGAGATGTTTGTACTGGATGTAGCCTCATGGGATGCCATATACTTTTGTAAGACTGTGTGACGGCAAATCTCTGCCTTCAACTGTCACCTCTTATTGTCTGTGTAGTGGTTCATGGGATTGCTGACATACACCTGATGCACACACAAGGTAAGTTGACGGCAACATTTTGTTAATTTGCAGATTTGTATCCGATGTTTACCTGTTGATGAATCATACTTGTCTTATATGCCTATAATGTTGCCTCTATGTAGCACATAAACAGATGCACGTCTTGTGTAGCTGGGACACACCTGTGTGACACGAGCATGGACGTGGCCATACCCATGTTTTTCCCATGTGTGTGGTTTCGGATTAATTATGTCCCTGACCAATGTTTGGTTGAGTAATGTAACTCTTGTGGTTTTCGCATACTTTTCTTTGTGCCTTTGCAAAGGTGTAACGGTGTTCATATGTGTGGTGTTTTTTCCATAGGTGGCTAACAAGAACGTACGTATCCTCTCATGACACAGGGCCTGATTACATACCGGACACATCTATTTACAGTGCATCTGGTGTCACCATCACCCACCTTTTGAAGAAACTACACCATAGACATTTTACACCAGAAAGTGCCCCATTGGATGTTTTTACCTCTGCGAGTGAGACATATGACTGCGATGGGACAGTATTACTATTAAGCTACTTAATTCGCCATTGCAGAGGTGTTCTCTGCACTGTTTGTGGTGATGTTTCTGCAGGGAGTCCTGGCTCATTGTTTGAGAAACCACATGAACTTTCAAAGACAGTGGAATGGTGACCTGTCACGCTTGACTATGTCCTAGCCATATTTGGTGGAACACTATTAACCTCACCTGTTGGCTTGCACATAGTATTGTTACTTTTGGCAGTTGTTCCCGCCGTGGTGCAGCAAGCAAATGACAGGTATAGTGCAGCTGATCCAGTCGAACACAGTTTTAGTATTGTTACACTTTTGGCCCTGGGTGTGACATGCCCACCCAGGATAAACCCTCATCTCTTTTCTTCCTACTCAAGCATACACCCGGTTTGCGCCATACAGCCAACGATGTAGCACTCCTATTGTGTATGTCCACTTGCTTTCCACATGCACATGCTTACAAATTGTAAACCTCAACAATGATTTTGACACACAACGACCCATCTTTAATTAATGGTGGTCCCTGTGACAATGGTGTTTACGTGCATGTGTGGCATCACTGTCTCATGTTGCACTGTTGATGGTGCTTTTGCATATGACGGCCCTTATGTTTGTGAGACAAAACATGTGGACCTCAGACTTCTTTGTGGCTCCGTATAGGATGTTTTGCCCTCATTTCCTTGTTCAGATGCTGCTTATTGTGTTTGTTGGATGTGCAGCACGTGACAGTCTGCATGTACTAGTCAACACCTTGCATTTCCCATGTGCACAGTCCAGGCTATGCACTGTGGTAGAGACAACTCACATTGCGACATGATGTTTGCAGTGTGGCCATGTGGGTCACCGTTGCACTTCGTCAATTGTGTCATTCCATGTATTATGTTATATGTGGCCAAACACTGTCTACTCTGAAAACGTTGCAGGGCCACCTCCTTCATGTTTGTATATGTACTAGGTATTGGAAGGTAGTTGGAGTTTTGTATTTTTGTTTGTGTTTCATGTGACTGTCCTACCTGTTGCATATACTCCATTGTGAGTTTGAGGAGAGTTTGTGGCTACATTGTTGCAGCTTTTGATTCCTAGCTCAGACATTATGTGAGACCACACACGTTACTTTCCCAGCGTGATTTTCACAATAAAACATTTTCTCAACATGAGGCTTTTTTGGTTTTGTTGTCTCCCTGTGTTGCA
>JAWIIG010000340.1:0-15324 GCA_033557465.1 Ichthyophis bannanicus
TACGCACTGGGCTGTAGAGGAGCCTCCCACCAATCCTGTCATGCACCAGAAGCGGCCTCTTCCAGCATTGCCAATTGCTCTTTTCACCAACTACATGGATCTGCTGATGGGCAGCATTGTAGTCCCTGAGTTGGCGTACTGGTCTGTCAGCAGCCATGGCCATGGTCACCTGTGAGAGGGCCAATGAGAGATGTGCACATAGCATGGGACATATGTTGGGTGGGGGAATGGTGTGGATGTGATGGACACATAAACACAGAATATATACCAAGCAGAGTGGAGTGCACTATTAGTTACGCAGAGGTCATCACATCATCTTTGCACTCACCGGGCAGCCATGCATTTCCGAGCTGTCCCCCCAGCTGCTTGCCTGTCCTAGGCTGTATTGGGCAAGGTACAAAGTCATCATGGCATGAACCCCCAAAAAGGGGCACACACATCTGTTTATGGTCATGTTGGCATCCACAACAACCTGCCTTGATGTGTGGCCGTGCCAGTTATGGTATGTCTTCTGGCCCAATATGTGGGCGCAGTGCCAATGTGGGTTGCAGTCTATGCTTCCCAGTGATAGATGGAAACCCTGCCCACACTTATAATAGGCCTGCATGTTCCTTATGGCCGCTCCTGCTGGGTCAGTGGAGAAGGCCAATGAGGTGGCCACAGTCCTCCACAGCAGGGTCCTGGTTGAAAGTACAGTATGTAATGCAGGTGATGGCAGTACACTGCGTAGAATCCCAACAGTTTGTCCCCAACACATGCTGGAAGCTGCCAGTTGCCAGGTATTCCAGGGCTTGTGGGTCACCTTCATTGCCCCACCAGGAGGGCCTGGCTTCTTGTGGTGGAGGAGCTTCAGGTCTCCCCACATGCTGAGTATTGTGGCCACAGCTCAGTTATTGTTGCCTCCAACCAGTCCTGGTAAGAGTAAGTTGACTCACCTGTAACAAGTGTTCTCCAGAGCAGCAGTGGAATCAGTCCTCACATATGGGTGATCGTCCCCCAAGCACCGACGGGAGCCCCCGTGCAGAGCATTTTCCCCAGCTTTCAAAGAAAGCCTTTGGGAATGCAGCACGAATGCGCCATGGTCCCCGCTTTCCCCGGGCTCCAAGGGTGCCATCTTGCTCAGGTCTGATTACATAGCTTAACAAGACAGCAAAAAAACAAAAATATAAAGTATAATGACTGCCAACTCCAGGGGAGGAGGGAGGGTCATGAGGGACTGATTCCTGCGCTCCTGGAGAAACACCTGTTGCAGGTGAGTAAACTACTCTTTCTCCAGGACCAAGCAGGGAAGTCAGTTCTCACATATTGGTACTCTCCCATCTGGTAGGCTACTAGGAACCCAAAGCTGAAAAAATGGTTCCCTCTGAAGTAACCATTTTTTCAGCTTTGGGTTCACCGTGATAAGAATATCCTCTGAGAATGCCCCCGTAAACGTGTAGCCCAACACAAGGGCCGGAGGGTAGGAGGTGCCTAAACCTCAAAGAGATTGCGGAGTACCACCTGTCCGAAAGCACTGTCCCTTCGGGACTCTCTCTCGAGGCAGTAGTGGGCTGCAAAAGTCTGGCTTGAAGACCAAGTAGCGGCCCGGCAGATGTCTGCCAACAGAAACAGAGCGGAGATGAGCTACTGACACAGCTTTCACCCTGAACATGGTGGCCGTGACTCAACCCTGCAAGGAGAGGCCGGCTGCTTTGTACACCAAGGCGATATAATCTGCTACCCAAGTGGACAAGGTACGCTTGGAGATAGGCAACCCCAGTTTATTAGGGTCAAAGTAGGACGAAGAGCTGAGTAGCCCTTCGGTGCCCCCGCGTACATTCTATGTAAAAGGACAGCGCCCTCTTACAGTCCAGGGTATGCAAGACTGTTTCAGCCCAGCTGGTATGCGGCCTGGGAAAGAATGTCGGAAGAAACCACCTCCTGGTTGAGGTGGAAGGAGGAGACAACTTTTGGGAGGAACTTCGGATGGGTCCATAGGACCACCCTGTTCCTATAGAACCGTGTATACGGTCTATCAGAAACCAGAGCTTGTAGTTCACTCACACATCTGGTCAAGGTAAGAGCTACCAGGAAGAGCGCCTTCCAAGAAAGGTAGCGGGTAAATGGAAAGTAGCCATCGGCTCAACGGTGGGCGAGTAAGTGGTTGCAAGACCACGTTCAAATCCCACTCAGTGGCAAAGTGGACGAATCGGAGGCTTTAGCAAAAGCAGGCCTCTGAGGAAGCGGGAAACCAAGGGGTGAACCGACAGAGACTGTCCCTCCACCAGTGAGTGGTGTGCTGATAGAGCACTGAGGTGGACCCGAACAGAGTTGGACTTAAGGCCTAGGTCTGACAGGTTAAGTAGATACTGTAGTACTACTGGCACAAGGCAGGAGAAAGGATCTTCATTGCGCTGAGCACACCATATTGGGAACCTACGCCACTTGAGGGCATAGGACTTTCTGGTGGATTGCCTCCTAGAGGCCAAGACCACCTCTTCAACTTCCCTAGGTAGAAGTAAGGGAGCTAGCACTATCCTTTCAGCAGCCAGGTCATCAGATTGATGGATCTGAGATTGGGGTGCAGAAGGGAACCCTGATCCTGAGACAGGAGATCGGGTTGCAACCCCAGAGGGAAATGGAGTTTCCACTGCCAACTGCAGAAGAAGTGGAAACCACGGTTGCCTCAGCCATCTGGGGGCTACCAAAATCACCGAGGCCTTGTCCCATAGAATCTTGAACAGAGTTCGGGCCACCAGGAGCGTGGGAGGAAACGCATACAGGAGGCCCGTAGACCAAGAGATCAGAAACGCATCTGCTGCCTTTCTCAGGGGATGCGGCTGTCTGGAGCAAAATCTGGGCAGCTGACGGTTCAGTGGACTTGCAAAGAGATCGATGGATGGAAGTCCCCAGCGGAGGAAGATCTGCTGGACCACCAGTGGATTCAACTGCCATTCATGAGGCTGGAGAATCCTGCTTAGTTTGTCTGCCAAGAAGTTCTCCTGACCAGGTAGATAAACTGCTTTGAGAAACATGCCTTGTTTGACTGCAAAGGAGCAAAGGGCCTGCGCCTCCTGACATAGGAGTCTGGACCCTGTGCCCCCTTGCTTGTTCACATAGAACATTGCTACCTGATTGTCTGTCTGAACAAAGACAGACTGGTGAGAGAGGGCATGAGAAAAAGTCTGTAGAGCCAAGCGGATTGCTCGCATCTCCAAAAGATTGATCTGCTGTGTAGCCTCCTGAGGAGACCAGAGGCCTTGAGTGCACGTGCCCTGGCAATGTGCACCCCAGCCCTTTAAGGCAGCATCGGTCGTCAGCACCCTTGTGTGTGCTGGGGCCTGAAAAGGGTACCCCCTGATAAGGTTTGGGAGATGTAGCCACCACTGCAAGGAGTCCAAGAGTGGTTTGGACACCCTTACTCTGTCTCAGAGGTCACCTGTGGCTTGCGCCCACTGAGCTCTGAGGCACCACTGAGCCGCCCACATGTGCAGACGGGCATTTTGGGTCACATGTACCGTGGATGCCATGTGGGCCCAGCAGCCGCAGGAAGTGTCTGGTGGAGACCTGAGAATTGCTTTGGAAACTCGTTGGCCAAGTCCATTAGCCTGTGGGCCCTGTCCTCGGCAAGTAAGCTCTTGCCTGCAGGGTGTCTAATCTTGCCCCTATAAACTCTAGGTTCCGTGAGGGGAGCAAAGTGGACTTTGCGTTAGTTTATGACAAAGCCCAGATGCTGAAGAAGAGAGATAGTGCAAAGAGTGGTTTGTCTGGCCTCCTGGAGAGACTGACCCCTGATGAGCCAGTCGTCCAGGTATGGGAAGACAAAGATTCCCTGATTCCTGAGATAGGCTGCCACCCGCCCGCCACCACCAGGCATTTGATAAAAACCCTGGGGGGCGGACGTTAGGCCAAAGGGAGTACTCTATACTGAAAATGGTTTCCTCCCACCACAAATCTGAGATATTGTCTGTGGTCTGGATGGATGAGAATGTGAGTATAAGCATCCTTTAGGTCTAAGGAGCATAGCCAATCTCCCTGTTGGAGGTAGGGCAGCAGTATCCCAAGGGTAAGCATCTTGAACTTTTTCCCTCTCCAGAAACTTGTTTAGGTTTCGCAAGTCTAGGATAGGCCAGAGGCCTCCTGTCCTTTTTGGTACCAGGAAGTACCTGGAGTAGAAGCCTTGCTCTTTCAGGTGGTGAGACAACGGTTTCCACCACCTGTTCCTTCAACAGACTTGCCAACTCCTGAAGGAGGAGGTTTCTGTGCAGAGGGAGTCTTGGAGGCTCCCCTGAAAAGTAGGAGGGGGTAGCTGGTGGAAGTGGAGCATGTAGCCCTTCTGGACTATGCTGAGGACCCAGGTATCCCCTGTGATGGCTGGCCACCTGTAGATGTACAGAGTCAGCTGACCTCCTGTGTTGAGTGGAGCCAGCTGTGGAGAAGAGGCTATGCTGTGGAGAGTCAAAACCTTGCTCCCTGCTGTGCAGGAGCCGGAGCTGGCAGCTTGGGGGTCTTCTGCCTACGGGGCCCATGCCCCTGCCCCTTGGCCTGCTGGAGAGGCCTGATATTGAGGGTAGGATTTGTAGGCAGCACCCTTCCTCATGAAAAAGGGCTTCTTTCCAGAGCACTTCTTTTTCTGAGAAGCGGCAGAAGTCTTCCTGGACAGCCTTGTCCTGGTGAGAGTCTCGGTCTTGATTTCCGCAGCCTTTTCAGTCATGGGCTTACCGAAAAGGTTTTCACCTCGGCAGGGGACATCAACCAACTTGTCCTGCCACCCATGACTCCAGGTCTGATGACTGTAGCCAGACCTGACGGCATGCACCGATTCCAGTCGCTGCTACCCGGGCTGAAGCCTCGAAGCCATCATAGGCTGCTCGAGAGATAAACTTCGAGGACTCTTGAATCCCTGTTGACAAAGCCTTGAACCTCAGCCAAAGGTTTCTCGTGAGAGGCCAGCTGAGAACCCGGCAATCTCCTTTGCCAGGTCTCGTAGGTACATGCCCATGTACAGCTCGTAGGTCTGGACACGGCAAGATAGCATAGAGCCCTGGAAGCACTTTCTACCGAGGGCATCCAGGTTCCGGGCCTCCCGGCCGGAGGGGCACCGAGGAGTGCATCTTCTGACTCTTCAGGCGGTGCATGGCCGATTCCACAACCATGGGGTTGTGCGGTAGCTGCACCTTTTGGAACTCAGGGCTCTTATGGACTCGATAAATGAAATCAACCCATTTGCTAAGAACCGGCGTCGAGGCCAGTGCCTCCCACATACAGAAAAGCAAGCCGTTCCAGCATCGGAGGAACCGGTACAGTAAAGGCTTCCTTCGGAGGAAAGTCATACTGGAGGGAATCGAGCTCTTCAGCTCGAGGCTCCTACTTGGCATCCGCAGGGAAGGGCAAGGCTTTGGCCATGTCCCTCACGAAGTCCGAGAACCGGGTATCCTCTGGGGGGGACCGTCTCCGAGGCTCAGACTCCAGTGAGTCCGAAGGGACGCACCGGTTCCGGAAGTTGTCCGGGGACTCCTCATCATCCGTCTCCCACGCCGACTCCTCCTCCGAGGAATCGAGTGGCTCCGGCCGTGTGGGCCTTGGTGCCACCCGCCCCGAAGCCAAGGGTATCGGCGTCTACGACCTTGGCCCCACACGGGAGGTCGAGGGGGACCTTGACCGAGGATCAACTCGAGACTTGATTGACTCGAGGATCGGCTCGGTCTCCGGGGGTCGACTTGGACGTTGAGATCACGGTGGTCGGGGCAGATGCACCGGTCAGACCGGCGATCAGCACTCACTGCTGTTCCATGAAGGCAGCCAAGCTGCTTTCCAAGGCCATCAACCTGAGTCCAAGCTCAGGAGACTCAGCAGCCCCCGACTCGGGCCCCGACAGCATCAGGCCTGATGTCGGCTCCCTGGAAGAGAATCCACGAGGACAACTGCACTTATATGACTCGGGGACTCCGGCTCCATACTAGGTAACTTGGACGGCCTCTCCGACTCCGAGAGCCCGGGGCGGCGGTCAGGGCTACGCGACCTGGTCCTCGAGGGACCAGGAGCCTCCACTGACGCCATCCTCGCGAGCTTCTTCTTCCTTCTGTGCTCCCAGGTGGGAGACTCCCTCTCAGAGGAACCCCGACGGCGCTCGGGGTCAGGACTCCCAAGATGTCGAGGCCTCTGACGGCCGGACGCGGAGTCAGAGAAAATCCTCTCACGTTGATGCTGACGGCTCAGAAGCGCCTTCGACGACATTTTGCCACACGGGCCACAGGCCGGCGGGTCATGGTCGGGCCCGAGGCAACGGGGGCAGCAGTCATGTGTGTCGGTGAGAGATATACGTTTCTTGCACCGATCATTTTTTTTAACCCGCTGGCAGCCATCGGGGGAAAAAGGGCCCCTGCAAGGTCAAAAGTTCGGGCTGCCAGTTAAAAGACAAAAAGAGCGCAAACGCTAGTCACGAAGGACAAAAAACGAAAATCAAAACTCCGGACTTGATTCCAGTGTACCGAGCCCAGGCGGGAAGGGGAACCGGCGTCGAACTGGATAAGACAAAGCGAAAATCGCAGAAAAAAATCAACTTTTCCTGGGTGACACAAACTCACGTCCGTTGGGCTCTGCGGAAAAAGAAAGACTGAGCAAGATGGCACCCTTGGGCGGGAAGGGGACCGCGCATGCGCGCTGCATTCCCAAAGGCTTTCTTTGAAAGCTGGGGAAATGCTCCGTTATGGGGGCTCCGTCGGCGCCAACATCACCCATATGTGAGGACTGACTTCCTGCTTGGTCCTGGAGAAACCATATGTACCTGTAGCTTCATTAATATAAGGACCCTCGTATTTACATGTGGTATACTTTGTTATAGATATATTCTTCAGCTTTGTTTGATGACCTCCTTTGTTATCTATTGTTTAACCATGGGAGTACCGATGGGGTCAAAAGTGACCCGACTGCAAGTTTCACAATGCGTATCTCGGAAACTAGTTGTTCAATAATGCAATCTGTTTATGACTTTTCACATGTCAATATTCTCTTTATATTGCGCCATGAGAGGAATAATTTTCATCTGCTAGGTGACACTAGAGATGAATTGCAACACAGAGTACCAGTGAGGTCATTTTTTACCCCAGTTGCTTACGTCCGGTTTGGATCGTGATACAATTTGCAGTTTTGTGAATTTTTTGATCTGACAAAGTCATTTATCATTAATTATGTATCATTTATTTTTTGTACTCTTATTTTATGAAAATTACACATTTTCTGTAATTGATATCATATGTTCTCTCATTATTTCCGATAAAATCTAAAGGCTTTCAGCTCATTCATCATGATTATTGTACACCTATAGTTATTTATTTATTTATTTAGCTGTATTTATATCCCGCTTTTCACCGGGTCAAAGCGGTCATTTGGGAGATACATTTAACACGAGGGGATATAACACACATACGCTAATATTTACAGGGAACATGGGCAATGGAGGGTTAAGTGGCTTGCCCAAGACCACAAGGAGTACCTATAGGACTAGAAATCCCAGTCCCTCCGGCCTGAGATTGCTGTCCCCAGGTGGGACTTGAACCCCTGGCCCTCCGGCCTGAAGTACCTTGTCCTAACCACTAGGCCACTCCTCCCTTTGCGTTTTATTCAACTTTATCTTTGTTTATTTATTTTAGGTTATTGTTTATGATGTCAAAACGAAAAGTATTCAGCTGCCCAAGTAAGAGAAATATTGCAACGAGATGCTGACAGTGACGGCTCTGAGTCGTCTGATGATGCAGCATATTCAGCAAGCGAAGAAGCATATCAGCCAAGTTCGGGCGATAATTCTGATGATAACAGTCATGATTCAGATGGTGACAGCAGTTGGTTGCCAAGTGAATGTGAGGACTGATGTTGAGGCTGGGTAACACATCACCTGCAGCAAAGAGTCAAGTTACAGGTCGAGGCAAAGGTCGAGGCTGTGCTGGATGGGGAAGAAGGCAGGAGTCCTCGGTGTCAGTATCATCTGTGAGGAATCTTAGTTGTGTTCGTAGAGGAGCTAAGAGGTCATCAACTATAAGCACAAATGTTGCCAATGAAGCCTATGTATCTAAGGATGCCACATCATGGAACAGGAAACCTATAAAGCAAGCTGCTGGAAGATACGCCAGAACTAATGTCATGTCCGTACAACAAGGTCCTACAAGGTATGCTGTATGAAATGTTGATGGCCCTCTCGCAGCATTCCACTTGTTCATGAGGAAGAACTTATTGAATGAAATCATGATGTGGACGAGCAAACAAGGAAGACACATTTATGACGACACCTGGAAAGATTTAACAGACGGAGAATTTCAACTTTTTCTTGGACTTCTGATCCTCTCAGGTGTGTACAAGTCATGAAATTAATCCATGGTTCAGTTGTGGAACCTTGAAGATGGTCGTTCTGTTTTCGGCAAAAATATGGCCCATAACCGTTTTCAGCAAATTTCTTGTGCTCTCAGATTGATGATGCAACCAACAGATGTGAACAACAAGGTCTGGATAAGCTTGCTCCAATCGGACACATTTTTGATACCTGGGAAGCAACTCTAAGTGACGCCTTTGTTCCTGGTGAAAATGTTACCGTGTATCAGCAACTGCTTACATTTCATGGCCGTGTTTCTGTTCAGACAATATATTCCCAGCAAACCTGGGAAATATGGCATAAAGCTATGGATGTTGTGTGACAGTGAAACATCATATATTCTGTGTCTTCAAGTATATACAGGAAGGGAACTCGGACAAAACAGGGAACAGAATCAGGGTGAAAGGGTTGTACTGCAACTCACTGAAGGATTGACGCGATCTGGCAGAAATGTTACTGTTGACAATTTCTTCTGCAGTTTATCCCTGTCACGGAAGTTGCTAGAAAAACAAATGGCACTTTTGGGGACAATTCGAAAGAACAGAAAAGAATTACCTCCAGAATTTGTAACAGCAAAGGGCCGAGAGGTATTCAATTCACTGTTTGCCTTTCGCAATGACGCCACTCTGGTTTCCTATTGCCCAAAGAAAGGAAAAGTGGTTGTTCTTCTGAGCAGTTTGCATGATCAAGAAGAAAGTAGATAACACACGTCCAGACAAAAACCCATGCATGATCTTGGACTATAATTCTAGTAAAGGTGGAGTAGATACGGCAGATCAAATGTTGCGCACGTATACCACAAAACGAATGACAAGACGCTGGCCAATGACAATCTTCTACAACATGTTGGACATCAGTGCTTTGAACGCCTTCATTGTTTGGATGTCACTAAATCCAGAATGGCAGTCCAAGTCAAAGCACAGACATCGTCTATTCCTCTTGGAATTAGGAAAGCAGCTGCTTCAGAGTCATTGCAGCGAGACTTCTTCCAGCATTGAAGAAGCCACTGATGCTGTTTGCAATGTCAGGATCCCAAAGAAAAGGGCAAGGTGTCACTGCTGTTACAGAGAAAAAGACAAGAAAAGCAACATAGTTTGCACCTCCTGCAAGCACAATGTTTGCAAAGAACATTCAGAAATTGTCTGTGTCTCATGCAAATGACTGTAGTACTTTACTGTGTTCATCAAGTGCATGCAAAAAACTGCTTTCATAGCAACTCTTCTTCATGTAATTTTATGATAAAGCATTAAATTTCAAAACATTTAACCTTCATATAATAAATAATTAATTCGGAATAATATTTTGCCTGTTTAGTTTAAATTTTTCATGGTTAACAATTAAAATTCATCGTGGGGTCATTTATGACCCCAATGGTATTCAGTGTGTTGTGTGTGCAAAAAATCTCCGTAATTCCAGGGTTAAGACTTTTCAGTTTAGAAAATGTTTTTTTCTTTTGTACCACAACATACCAATACATATAATTACTGAGTTGAAGACTACTATTACAGGAGTTTGTTAATTTTCATTGTAAAGTTGCGCTTGTCAATTGCCACTTTAATTGTTGCTGTTTTGGACTTTCAATCACCATCCTAAGTAATGAAAAGATGGCTCTTTAAATATAACCATCCCACCACACCTGGACAAGGGGGGGGGGGGTACATCTAGAAGAGGATGAGCCATCATGAAGCCCATTTGTCTCCTTAGGGTCTCCTCACCAGGAGAAAGACTTGCTTCCAGGCTCTTCAAGTTGGGAACCCTCTTCTGTGAACTTGGAATAAAGAAAACTGCACAAAGGATTCTGTTGTGCCAAAAAATAAACTTACTGAGAAACTCGAACTGTAAGAAACTGACAAAATATACATGTCTAAGTTATACTGTAGCTATACATGAAATCAAATGGTCACATGAACAATCCACAAATAGGCAAGGTTTTCTCTCAACCTCACAATCCCCTTCAGGCTGCTCTCAAGAATTTCTTAGACTCTGGTAATCCTCTGGTTGGTACTGTATCTGATTACTCTTTGTACATATCCTTCTCTCTTCAAATCCTCTAGATCAGTGGGTCCCAAACTTGGGGTCAGGAACCCAAATGGGGTCACATCATTAGTGGATGGTGTCACAGAAACATGGCCATTTCCCCATCTCTCTGGACTTTCACTGTGACGTATGCCAAGTCACCACTCAGCATGTGGCCTCTGCTCCAGTGAACATTCATAGGCCCTTGCCCTCTCCTGGGTAAACTTCCTGTTAGGCTGGAACCCATGCTGAGTACTGGGGTCTGTAAGCACTGCACACTGACACAAGGGACCCTGAGCTGACTGCTGCTGCTGTTGCCACTACTGTTGCTGCTGCCTTCCTGCTTTAGATGTGGAGGGAGAGGAAGGAGGCTGGAAATCTGCCAGTTTGATTTCCTCATCATCTGAGGTCACGTGAATTTTCACTTGTTAAAATGGGGTCGTACAGGATAAAAGTTTGGAAAGCACTGCTATAGATATACAGGGTAGGGCAGTGCTTCTCAACCTTTTTTATTTTATGGTACACCTTTTGAGCTTGTTCAATGCTCACGGCATATTAAACCCAATTTTGCATGATTCCTCATTCTCAGTCCCTCCCACTAGCAGGAGAGCAGCACTTTTATCCCATGTGGTCTCATTCTGCTGAGCCCAGACTGATGTGTGAATATGTGAGGTCAAAAAACATGCACAGGAAAGAAGCGCTGTCCTTTTCCTACCAAGAGAGGTAAATGAGGGGATTAAGGACATCTGATTTCTACTGGGTCAATCTGGGACACTTCTCTGTAGTGCTAGTATTAAGCAAGCAGTTCAGTTTGATGAGAGGCAGGGGGAGTCCGGTGGACTGTCTTCATGGAAGATTATAGTAACCTACTCTCAAACTATACTTAAAAACATATTCTTTTGTTTTGTTACCATACAATATTTTTAGGCCTAATACAAAACTTCAGGATTGGTGAATATGTCCTGCAACTCAGAGAATTTGGCTGTGTTTCAGAGCATTCAGTTTACTCTAGGAGCCAAACAGCTATGAATTCTAAACCACTAAACTGAAATTAAATGGCATTTATAATAGAAGTATGCTACAACAGGGAGAGTAGAGGTTCTCCTTTGCTATGCAAAGTCTGCTGAAGTCATACTTCTCCACTCCATAAACGACAAGAGGAACAAAACAGCTCTTGTTTGTTCTGTCTGCTCCAGGCTCAAACCCCCTCCTCTCCTGTTCTCTACATATTGGCCCTGAGAAGAGAGGCTGGAGTAGACAGCAGAGGGCTGTTCTCTGGAGCACTGTCCAATAGAAATGGGGCAACACCCTCATGAACCCATGCCTTACCATGCCCCTATAGATCATTCCAAGGTACACCAATGACTTTCCAAAAGCACACCAGTGTGCCACAGCGCAACGGGTTAGGGCATCCTGGACAAGAATGAAATCCATTTCATTCTTGTTGCTGCTCTGAAATTTCATAGATAACTCACCTCTGCAGAAGCTCCTGCTGACCACTTTCTTGGGTAATCCAGATGCAGACATTCTGGAACCTGTCTTGCTCATTTGTATCTTTCCGTTTGCAAACTTGTGGCTCAGGAAAATTCCAAACTGAGACCAAAGAGCAGGGGCAGCAGAATGCCTTTTTGTTGGGGGAAGGGGCAAGCTCTGTCCCAACTCTGTCTCTTAGCTCTCACCCCAATTTATACTTAGTCATTCTTACATACATTTCATATAGTGTGTAAAGCGTAGTTACTCACCTGTAACAGGTGTTCTCCAGTAGCAGCAGGAATCAGTCCTCACATATGGGTGACGTCGGCGCCGACGGAGCACTCGTGCAGAGCATTTCCCCAGCTTTCATAAGAACATAAGATATGCCATACTGGGTCAGACCAAGGTCCATCAAGCCCAGTATTCTGTTTCCAACAGTGGCCAATCTAGGTCATATGTACCTAGCAGTTTCCCCAAGAGACACACAAGTTCCACAATGTTGTATGGGTCAAGCATTGATATCTTCGGTCACTTCTTAATAATGATTTATGGACCTTTCCTCCAGGAACTTGTCCAAACCTTTTTTAAACCCAGCTACACTAAAAGCCTTTTACTACATCCTCCGGTAACAAATTCCAGAGTTTGATTACATGTTGAGTGAAAAAAATATTTTCTTTTATTAGTCTTAAATAGTTTTACCCTGTAGCTTCATTGCATGTCCCCTAGGAGTATGTTTACTAAATGGCGTTAGCAGCTTATGTGCGATTTCGGAGCTGCAGCCACATTGATGTCAATGGGGCCGCGACTCTGATATCGCATGGAAGCCGCTACCGCCATTAGTAAACATACTCCCTAGTCTTTCTGTATTCTGATAAGGTAAATAATCGATCTACGTTTACCCGTTCCACTCTGTTCATTAATTTATAAACTTCTATCATATCTCCCCTCAGCCGTCTCTTTTCCAGGTTAAGAGAGCCCTAACCTTTTTAGCCTTTCTTCATAGGAGTATCCTTCCATCCCCTTTACCATTTTGGTGGCTCTTCTCTGAACCTTTTCTAAAATCACTATATCCTTTTTAAGATACGGCGGACCAGAATTGCCACACAATATTCAAGGTGCGGTCTCACCATGGAAAGATATAGAGACATTATAATATCTTTTGTTTTATTTTCCATTCCTTTCCTTATCATACCTAGCATTCTATTTGCTCTCTTGGCCGCCGCTGCACACTGGGCCGAGGGTTTTACACATGGTATCCACAATGACGGCCTAAATCTTTTTCCTGGGTGGTGGTTTCCTAATGTGGAACCTTGCATCGTGTAACCATAGTTTGGGTTGTTCTTCCCTAGGTGCATAACCTTGCACTTGTCCACATTAAATTTCATCTGCCATTTTGATGCCCAGTCTTCCAATTTATCAAGATCCTCTTGCAATTTTTCACAATCCTCTTGGGTTTTAACAACTTTAAATAGTTTTGTGTCATCTGCAAATTTGATAACCTCACTCTTTATTCCACTTTCCAGGTCATTTATGAATATGTCAAAAAGCAGCGGACCCAGCACAGATCCCTGGGGTACACCACTATTCACCTTTCTCCATTGGGAAAATTGGCCATTTAGCCCTCCTCTCTGCTTTCTATCTTTTAACCAGTTCCTGATCCACATTAGTACACTGCCTCCTATCCCATGACTCTTTAGTTTTGCCAAAAGTCTCTGATGAGGGACCTTGTCAAAGGCTTTCTGAAAGTCCAGATACACAATATCAACCGACTCACCTTTGTCCACCTGTTTATTCACTCCTTCAAAAAAACATAACAGATTAGTAAGACAAGATCTTCCTTGTCTAAAGCCATGTTGGCTGTCTCCCATTAGGTTGTGACTATCTACATGCTGAGTAATTTTATTCTTTATGATGGTTTCTACCATTTTTCCCGGTACTGACGTTAGGCTTACTGGTCTGTAGTTTCCCGGATCACCCCTGGAACCCTTTTTAAAAATTGGTGTTACATTGGCAATCCTCCAATCTTCAGGTATTAGAGATGATTTTAATGATAGTTCACAGATTACTGATAGCAGGTCTGCAATCTCATATTTCAGTTCTTTCAACACCCTTGGATGTATACCATCCAGCCCAGGTGATTTGCTACTCTTCAGTTTATCTAATAGTTGTAAGACATCTTCCCGATGTATCGTTATTTCCTCAATTCTTCCGCACCTTTAAATAACACTTCAGTCATGGGTAACATCCATACATCTTCCTCAGTAAAGACCGAAGCAAAGAATTCATTCAGTCTCTCCGCTATCGACTTGTCGCCTCTTAGTGCTCCTTTAAACCCTTTATCATCTAATGGACCAACTGACTCTCTCACAGGTTTTTTGCTACGAATGTACTTGAAAAGGTCTTTATTTCGTGTTTTTGCTTCCGCAGCAAGCTTCTTCTCAAATTCTCTCTTTGCCTGCCTTATCAATGCCTTGCATTTGACTTGCCAGTGCTTGTGCTGTTTCCAGGTTTCGTCGTTTGGCTCTTTTTTCCATTTCCTGACCAAGATGCTTTTGACTGGCCCAAACACAACAGCCTTGAATTCTGAACCACTCACCTCTTTAAAACCCTGCTGCGGTCTGCCCTGCTACCCGTCAGTTTTTTTTGTGGGACTTCCTTCCCACTTTCTTAAAAAGCGTGGAAATACAGCTGGGGTCTGGGCTTGCAAACAGATAGTATTTTTCAACAAACACACCAAGCTTTGGATGTTCGTCTTTAACCTGTGCCGCAACTGCTCCTTTTAGTTTTTTCTTTAAAACTGTTTTCCTCATTTTGATCCAGTCTCCCTTTCGAAAGTTAAAAAGGTTAGTACTGTGGAGTTCCTTACATATCCCTCCTCCACTAATAAATCAAGCCCCGCGATTCATTGCTATTGAGTTTTAACTATTGCCAAGGTGGCCCCAACACACCATTATCTCTACTGCACTAGATCCCTGGTGTTCCACTCAAAGGATTATGGTCCTAATATGGCTTCCCCTCTGGTCGGTTCATGAACCAGCTGGACTACCAAGAAAGCAGCGTCATTGATTTCATCTAGGGAAACTTTATCTCCCTAGCATTGTCCTGACGTGGGGGACACTGACCCAGTCGAGTACCGGGGGTAATTGACGAAAAATCACCCCCTTATATGATTACTGCCGCTGCTAACCCACTTTTGTTAGCTTCCTTGATATTCTTTGAGCATTCATCCCATCCATTTGGTGCATTCTGGCCAGGTGCTCGAATAGCTACACAACACACCCACTAGGCCATTGCCTTCCCCCTTGATTATATGGAAATTTTTCGAAAATCCCATGATAGATTCTAGAGCAGATTTTGTTTCCTGAGTCACCAAACTTTAATCCTTTCTGAGTCAATGCCCTCTCTAACATAGAGCGCAACCCTTCCACCACTTTGATCAGCTCTATCATTACGATATAGTTTGTACCCAGGTATCACAGTGTCCCACTGGT
>JAWIIG010000341.1:0-15204 GCA_033557465.1 Ichthyophis bannanicus
ACTGTGGTCACACCACACACACACACACACCTCCCGAAACACTGGACACCTTACAAAACAATACAGACACTAGCCACACAAGACCAGACACTACAGACAACACAACAAAGAACACTACAATGAGCACTACAATCACTACATACCACAATACAACACTACAAACGCTACAGAAACCACTACAATCAGCAGTACATGCACTACAAGCACAACAGACAACAGCAAAACACTACATACACTACAAACAACACTAGTAACAACACCTGCTCTCAGCTCTCTCTATCTCCCAAACAACACTCGCCGCGCCTACAAAACAACCCTCAATGTGGCCAAATGTTCGGCATCATTTTATATAGGTAAATGGATGTCCGTAGAGTGCGCATGCGCCGTTGTGCGACTTCGCCGCTTGTGCGCGGCGCCCCTGTACAACAGTTTGCGCATGTGCAATCCGTTACGCATGGGCGTTTGCCTGTGCGCGCCGCACACGTTCAAATGATAGCGCATGTGCGTGTGGATGTGTGCGAGGCGCATGTGCAATTTGATGCTTATGTTTGTTGGTTTGTGCACGGCGCCCATGTGCATCTCGTTATGCCTGTCCGGATGCGTTGCCTGTGCGTGACGATGCACACACAAACGCACATGCGCAAAGAGTTGCACATGCGTGCCTCGCACACAACCAAACCCACCAACGAACGCCTATGCGTAAGTGCAGTTACGCACCGCGCACAAGCAGCACCGTCGCACAATGTCGCATGCGCAATGTAACCAACGTGCAAAAACAAATATAAAAACACTACACGCCTGGAAAACGTTGAGGGTTGTTGGAGGACGTATAGTTTTGTGAGAGATAGGTTGTGGAGGAATAGGTTGGTGAGGGTTCATAGTAGGAGGTGTGTTGTATCTGTAGCCAAATAGTTTGTTGTTGTCATTTGTCTCTGTACTGTTGGGTGTATTGTTCCGTTTACTGTGTTGGTTTATTGCTATTGAGTATATAGCTGTTGTGTCTGTGTTGTACGTGGTGTAGGAGAGGCAGAAGGGATGATGTGCGGTGAGGAGGGGAGTGGGGAGCGGACATGTGAGAGGAGGGTGATGGATGAGCAGAGTGAAAGGGATAGAGAGAGGGATAGAGAGGGGGACAGAGAGAGGGAGAGGGGGAGGGATAGAGAGAGGGAGAGAGAGAGGGGGAGAGGGTGGGATAGAGAGAGGGAGAGAGAGAGGGGGAGAGGGAGGGATAGAGAGAGGTATAGGGGGAGGGCGAGTTTGGGAGAGGGTGAGGGTGAGGAGGTGGGCCCACCAGTGCCACTGGGGCCAGGACCTGCAGGCCCTATGGAGGGTGAGCCATCAGCAAGGGGCCAGCCTGCTCCCAGCAGACACACTGGGAAAAGGAAGAGGGTCCCTGTGCCTGAAAGCCTGAGAAGGAGGGCCACACGGTTCACAGATGGGGAGAACCACAACCTCCTATCCATGGTGCTAGAGCAAATACCGAGGTCTCTCCGCTTGGCAGGCTGAGCACACGGACATCAACAGCAGGGGCGAATGCGCACATGGGAGGTGTAATCAGAAGCGTGGCTGAGGCAGGGTGACACCACGCCGGGCCTAGATAGCCTCAAAAAGAGGTTCTGTCTCCGACATCAAATAGAGGTGTGCGCCAGCACCTGTGTGAGGACGAACAGGCATGCACGTGGCCACAGGTGGCGGGCGGCCCCCCCCCCTCCAACCATGCTCAGCCCCCTGGGCAAGGTCACAGCTTGCCACAGAGTCCCTCGGTCCTGTTCTACACATATGGGCTGCCTACCGGCCTCTGGACACCGGCACACAACACAGGCAGGTTTATGTATGCTATACGCACTATCCATTACGACTCATGACCCCCATGGGATCACCAATTGTGTAGATAGGTTATGTGAGCTGCAGTTGTGATAATGTCTAGGCTATCTGCCGAGACGCATCTACGGTACAAGCAGGAATGAGCCATCAACGATATGTGACTGTCAGTAACCGGACAGAGCCTGCACGGGGAATGCTGCCCAGCTAACGATCATAACGATATTTGGGCAACATCCCTTGCGCCTGCGCGCTGAACTGCCTCCTTGCTTCCAGCAGCCTCCCCTTCGTTTGCAGTGTTTGAGGCCTCCATGTATCACCGAATGAATTCCTCCTGTCACCGCAGAAACCTTGGTGTGAAAATGATGTCGAACACCTATCCCCTTGTTATCGGGTGTGGGCGTCTGTATGTGCCACCGACACAGGTACCCCTGTTGGTGTATGTCCATAATCGTGCTAAACATTTTCCGCATCCTCATGTCCCGAACCTAACTTGGGGCACAAGTCCTCTGCATCATGGAGCCAACGTCACTGAGGGGATGCTATTACTGTGGAAACAACGTTTTCCTGCTTACACTCCATTTACTGTTGTCCAACTTATCGGTCATGACCATTTCCCGCCTGCATTGCCTTGTCCAACACACGGTGCTGCAAGCATGAACGTCCTCAGGTCGCCTCGATAACATTTGTCCCGCATCGCACATGGGGTACAAGCTGTCCCCACTCTACAGGCTCAGGTTCCCCCCACAACAGCTCTGAGGACTAGTTAATGCTTGCGTGGTACTCCTCATGGCCAGCAAGGGGATGGCTCCGTCCTTACCCTCAAACCAACATTGCCCTCACATTAGCTGCGGGAGCCACCTGGGCCCCCAATCATCAAAGGGGTTGCAGTGTTTGTTCCAGGGCCTCACCCCTCCCACAGACCATACCACCAGCCATGCCTTGTCCAGTAGATATCCGCTCTCCGAGCAGTAACGATATCGTTTCACTAGCCACGGTATGTAGTTCCTCTCCCTCCCCCGACCCATTGTCCTTGCATGTCCTTGTTACCGTCCAAAACAATGTATTAACCCCCCCAGCTCATACCGGGTTCTGTGTGTTGGCATGGCTGATACCGATGTCCCGTACCATCAACGCATAACTGTCGATCGAGTCACCCTCGTAGATTCCTACTCCCTGTACTGATATGTACTCCTGAGGATTGGGTCCCCGATGTTGTTTGAAACTGGCCCAGTGTTGGTTCAGGAGTCCCACTTCTCCGGACGACTTGCTAATGCCACGCCCGTTGTCCTGGTGCCGCTTCAGCAGCCAACCGATGACAAACATCAAGGGCTGGTACTTATTGATACGCAGTGTGGAGTTGATACCCGTAGTGATCAATGCAGTACCTCCTGCATTGTCTCCTGATCTCAAGTGCCTCCACACCACCACTGGTTGTTTGTGTTCATAATCAGTCTGCACCCTCTGGTGCTGAGGCTGCTACTGCAAACCTATAACCTTTGCCATGGATGTTTTCCCTTTGATGACCTTCGTCCTCAGACATTTCCCCCTTGACATGGCAAACCTAGTCTTCTATTCCCATCCCTGACCTTCCGCTTACCACTGGCGCCTCACTTCAGGACTAACTGCACAACCTAACTTCTCTTTTTTTTTTTGTTGTATAAATCCTTCTTCGCAGGTCTGGCCTCCTTGAAATGTGGATATCTGGATATCACCGTGGAGGGCTCCTCCTCCCCCTTTCCTCAGCAACTGTATTCTCTGTATGAGTTGGCACCTCTACCCCAGTATCTTCATAATCCCCGACCCCCCCCACCATGCCCTTGGTAGTGGAATCAGCAAGGCGGAAGATCAGACCTTAAACGGAGCAGTCATCCTGTCTGCCCAGGTCGTGCTTACTAAAGCACATGAATGCTTTTGGACGTCACAATTTCCAAACGTCTATTGCTGCCAATCCCGGATGAATATCTCCATATGTGTTATATGAGTCACGCCCGCCAGGAGGTCACACAAACACCTGTCCCGTTTGAGGCTCCCTTCGTGGCATAGTCAACGGTAGCTGACTACGCCTAACTTCTAAGTCCTAGGCATGGTATACTCATAATTCTCTCACGTGCTTGTGTTGACCCTTGTGGTTCTGTAAGGATATCCCACTGGTGACTCCCATTGTAGCCACGTTGCAAGGTTGGCTCGAGGGTTGCAGTTCTGAATCGATGGCCTCAACCTACTGTGGCACAATCACCATGTACTGGAGAAAGCCTCATCAATAAGGAGGTTGTACGTCAGTTTGCCCACTGTTCATCTGACGTCCCTAGGGCTACAGGCCATTCCAATCCCCCATCAGTGTCAGGGGGTAGGAAATGTCCCACCTGACCTCTCTTCCTTTGTGAGAGGAGGCAGTTGTCAGGTCACCTGCCCATCATGCAGATGTAGCACAGCGATGGAAACACCTCAGCATGGTCTGATGTTTACAAAGTCTAGGCGGCCTCCGCAGCAATCACACAAATCATAGGTGGTCCGGGAACTGTAACATACAGTTAGTGTATTCTCATAGGTGCCGCCCTGGTTTTCCCCAGGAAGACTACCCCTGCATACCCTGTCTCATGAGGGTAAGATGTCGTGATATCCTTGTTTCTTCTTCTTCTGGGTTATATATAGTCTTCCTCTACCTCACTGAGAGGAGGGGTACAACTATCCCATAATAGTGTCCTGTCCTACAACATGAGCACTGTGCCATCAAGCTGACTTCCCCTATGGGTACTTCACCCCCTCCGTTACCTAAATTCCACACCCTCTCATCCAGGACTTTCTTGGCTGAGGGTTTACATCACTAAAGATGCTCCTCTAGCCTCCTTTTCAGGGTAGTGCCTTGTCGCTGCCACATGAACATATGTGCTGGATAACTCCAGTAGACAGGGGACAGTACCATGCCCCTGTCCTTTGTTCCATTGCCCAGTCCCCCACCCATCTATTTCTACAGCTGCTGTGCCTGCAGGAGGCACAGTGATTGCCTTGGCAGACACATCACCACATGTGTCCGCGTTTCTCTATCTCACAGTTCTTGTTCAACCGTAGTAGTGGTTCCCAGCTAGTCCATGGTTATTTTCACTCATTGTAGGCTGAACAACCTCTTCTTCTCTGTCCCACGTCCTTCCCGGGGATATGTCACTGTATCTTGCTTACAGACAGTTCATTCATTTCCAATTCAACCTCTATTCCCTCTCTGCACACTCGCAGAGAAGCTCATCCACTATGAGGGCCCTGATATAGAGCGAACACACCTCCCTCATAGGTGCGACTCTATATGGCTAGACAAGGTTTATGACCCCATCCGAGGTCTGTGTGGGTTTACTGCAACCTCTTGTTTTGTATGTATAGAGGGTGGAACGTTCATGGGCAGTGACTATCCACTGCTACTGGGAACTCCTAGTAACCGCCATAGATCCCTGCCAGTGTGTCCCCTTGGTATCCGTCGTCTGGATTTCTTTACCTTTGCCATTTTAGATATTCTAACAGATTTTTTTTTAGCCATGTCCGCACATACTGGGCTTATCCCCTGTTTTCACCCCAAGCCCATCCTGGTGATATCGCTGTTTGCATAACTCACACTACATCCAAATGATATCGCCATGGATATTGATGAGCATTGTATCTGTCAGGTGGGCTTGGCCCTCCTGTTACGAATAGAATGTCTCACACTCACATACCCCATCCCACACTACCTGTGGTGCTCCTTGGCCGGAATGTGTCATCAAGAATATAGTCATTTATGTGAATAGGTTCTGATAACTCTACATACATGGTCAATTTGCTGCCGGGTGCATATTCATGGCCCACATATATATAGAGAATTAAAATGCGTGTCTAGATAGATATAGATATGGATCTAGTCTATACAATAGATAGTTATGGATATAGCTAGATAGAAGAGAGAGAGAGATATAGATAGATATATAGATAGATGGATACATTATAGATATCGTGGTTTTATTATGAACATTATATACAAACATATAAATATAGCTTCCTATGTATATATGTCCAAACATTTCATCCAAACATATCCTGAAATACAGATATGTGGCGTATATCTGTACCTAGATATGTGTCTGTGGGGATACCCTCGTAGGGATTGCATATATGTTACATACGTTCACTCTCACTGTCCATGTAATAGAGTGAACTGACGGACTTATCAGGACAGTGGTATATCCCCATCCGCACACTATTCTTCAGTCTGAAGAGCCTGGTCTGCACTATGATCTTGCAGTATGATGCTAATCAGCATCCATGTCTACTTAGGTTCCTTACCCTTTAAGTCTTCGTGCGTATATGTCTTTCATATCTCTTAGCAGCTGTGACAGACAGTGTACCATGTATTTCCCTTTGATGACACATCTATGTTACTAAGGGAATTGCGGTTACCCCCATAACCGCTCCTACCCGCAAGGACTGGGATAGGTTGTCTCCGTCGGTTCGGGACTATCTGCTTCTGTCATAACCTAATTATTTCGGAAGATGGTGCTCCCAGAAGGTCCCATAATTGTGTTCCCATAATGCTTGCCGTTGGGGACAGGTTGGTGGCCATCACGAATCCAAACCAGTTGACACCTTGATCCCCTGCTCGCTCCAGGTAGCCCCGTCATCCCCACTCGCTGTGATGTCGCCGTGACAATCCCGTCACTACGTATCCAGCCGCTACCCCATCCTTTCCCCCACCCCTAAAATCCAGTCCGTAACCATAATATATGTGAGTTCATTATGATATGTGTACTGCACTTATCAGGCATACTGCGGACTCCCCCCCCCCCCCCAGTAGTCCTTCGGTGAGTTTTTTGTCTTTCATTGAAGGTCCATTCATCCCAAATCCCACCCTCCTCATCCCACATGGGAATGGTGGAGATTCGTGAGTGACTGATGCCCACACCTGTGCCTCGGCACTGCAAATCTGCGGTGATCTTCCCCCTGTCCTCCATAGCTTGAGTCCACATATGTGAACACCACATTCCTGCTTGTTTCCGGAGCTTAGGTGGTAACAGGTGATTTCTGTGAACATCACGTAGTAGTCTGGACAACCCTCCCAGCTCCCCATTATTTTTAATCCTTTCAGCTCTCCTCCTATTCGCAACTCACACCTTTTCTCCTCTTGGTAACCCTAGATGGAGAGAGGCTCTGGCTAGGGCGGGTACGTCAGTGTACAGTCCCCAGGTATGCTGCCAAGGCTTACTGTTTGGAAACGGGTAGGTATGCCTGTGCAGGCTCCCTTGGTTGCCGATGTCCCCATATGTGGAGACTGATTCCTCCTCTGCGTTTCCCAGAGATCACCTTTTTTACAGGTATGTAACTGTGGCTAGCAGTTAACTATGCTGCTGTCAGAGGTGTGTTTCTAACACCTTCATACCCTGTTCTGTGAAACAGACACAGAACACTCACACCCCAAAGGTTACCTCAAGCCAATACCCGGAGGTGCAATGCACAGGTGGACAGCTGCATAGTGTTCTCAAAGACATATGTCACGTAGCCAACATAGTCTGGGTTGTGGTGTCAGCCACGTTGGCAATATTGGTCCCCTATAAATGTGCTCCTCCCCCTCCAAAATACCAGTGGGACTACACCTTGCCCACTAACGTTACACAGTGTGTGACAGGGTAGGTCCCACTCCACAATATGGAGCAGCTTGGACCCTGCAGATCTGGCAGGCGTAGAGTTTCTGCCCATCACACACCGCGTTAGATCTGTGACTGTGCTATCGCCGTCTGTCACCCCTCACCTCACAGTCACCATGTGCACACAACGGCACGCCATGGGGACATATTTGACTGTTTTGAAGGGCCTGAGAGACCGCCGTGGTAGTCCATCAGGCCGTATCTCAAGAGCAGTGCATGTACGCCTTGCACATAACAAAGCAGTTACCGAGGTACAGCATGGTGACTGGGTACCTTCCCTATCACATGTGTCTGACAAAGACGTGTCAAGGTGCAGTGATACACGTATGCCCATGGGGTAAGGGCAGATGTGTCATACAACACCTGACCCTGTGGGGGAACATGAAAACATGGCCTGTGTTGGGACGATGACATCTGTCCTGAGTTAAACATGTTGTACATCCTCCTGCGCTGCAGACATCTGTGTATTGTCCTTTGTCACCATGTTCCTGTTTCCATGTTCCATGACCAACATTCAAGCATGTGTCCCTCATCCTATCAGTCCCCCCAAACCTGTCCCCACATGTCTACGTCTAACAACGCCCTTACCTCCACCCACAACACTGTCCTCTCCTCAGCTGTCATATTGCAGTCTCCTGTGAGACGTGAATGTGTATGTTCCAATACTATACGCACAGTGCTGCATGTGCCTGTCAATGGCCCCGTGTTGATTTACATTGGTAGCTACCTCCCTTGTTATGTTGGAGACAAACACATGGAGCACGGTGATGACAGTATGTCCCAATGTGATATGCCCTTCAAGATGACAGTCACACCCGTCACACCGGTGTATGTCAATTACAGGTGTACCTGTCAGTTATGTGCCTCCTTGTGTCAACAGATGTTGGCCGAGGTGGTTTTAGAAATGGGTGTGGGGGCTAAATGCACAATTGGAGCAGACTCATAAGGCGATTGCAACCCACACAAGGTGTGCAAGGGTACACACACACCTGTTTCCCTGGTACAGGTACATGTTGCAGAGAGACAGGTATGTGAGTGTGCAGGGGGCCCTGCCTGCAATCACACGTGTTGGATCCCCACACCATCATGTAATTTGTATTCTGCAACCCACACGTATACGTAGCTGTATTGTCACAGTCATATGTGTGTTGTCATCTTGTGCCCACAATACAGGTGACTACAGTACAATGCTTACACATGATGATGGGGGAGAGGAGGAGGAGGAGGAGCAGGAGGAGGGTGGCGGGATGGGGCTGCGATGCGTGCGAAACACATCCTGGAGGATCCAGGAGTTTTGTGTGTCTGGTGACAGCATAACCCCTTCCGAGGGGCCCGTGGAGGCAGACATGATGCGCGATACGACGATGGTTTCCTCATTCCCCCAGCCGCAAGACATCCAACAAGGCAGGATTTTTGTGGGGAGAATGTGCCTGCTGGCACCGCTGAGGGCACATGTCAAGATCTTCACGTCAGATGCATAATGTGGGTGCAAAACTTTGTTACCCCGCAATGTGTTGTATGCTGAGTGTTCATACAATATCAGCTGTGCCTCGTATGGGAGTATACGTTATGTGATCCCCTCCACACAATGGCCGGCCTACCTACATGACTGAACACTATACCACCTGTCAGGCTTCCGCATGTGCAACACATTAACTTCAAACTGGGACATAACCTAGCACCTCTGCAATGCTGACATACAGCCTAACATTTACATTTTAACAAAATATGTTGTTGATGTTTATCTTAATCAGAGACACCCATTCTGTGCACTTCAGTCATGACGTTGTTCTTAAGGCATGCAAAGATTTGTCCACCTCCCCACAACACATGCTCACAGATGAGCGGCAACAGTGGTGACCAAGGTCTGGCGGACAACCAACACACACAAAACCTATTAGACCCTGTTGGGGGGGTGTGTGGTGGATGTCAGAGAATACCATACACAGCTGTGAATTGTCTGCCTACCGTAGACTGTACAAATCCCTATTTGTCGGGGGTTTTATAGATATCTTGGTTGTGTCTGATATGATATCTATATTTGTAGGGGGTCTATCTTATATATATGAGCAGTTTATTGGGTCACTCTTTATGATCCTATTTAATTGCATAAGAATATATATATCAGCATGTTTGCAAGTTTTGGGAGCAATATTTTTTATAATTACCGTAGACTGTAGACATATTGAACAACAGAACGTCACGGTGTAATGTTAGCTCATTCGCACTTGTGCCGCACAACATAACAGCCTATGGTACATTCACACCTACAGATGCACACATAAGTGATATGTTGTTTATGTTGCAGCATGTTATGGGTCATAACCTCAATACGCCAATTGGAACAGCAACAGGCCAGCCTCATCACAGCAGCACAGGCTTGTTCAGGTGAAACAATTGCCCAATGTACCCCGTGTCCATTGCGAATGATACCAAACCGACCTACCATATGCAAACCTGAACAGTGTTATGTACTGCTATTCCACAACGACCCCACACCCTTACAGTCTGTGTTTCTGGATGCAAAACAATCATACCGATGTGGCATTATCAGTTCAAATGTGTGTTGACACACTTATTGCACAGTGTACATAACTGACAGGTCGCCACTGGTCATGCCGGTAAGGGTTTGGGTGGCCTACAGGTCCTTGCAGACTCACTGTATGTACAATACAAAGGTATGCTGCGAGACATCCTGCTACCGGGCTAGTATCCGCATGTGCCCATTCCCTCTCTAGATCTAACAATGTCTCCTCACAATACCATGGGTTGGGACCCACACACCTGACCCCACCGCTCAGCTCCTGGCCCCTTTTTGTTCTTGGAATGAATATACACCACACAGGTGATACCCCTGCTGCCAACCTTGGTCACACATCCCCCCCCCCGCTCTGTCCCTCAGCACACATCCCTAGTGGGCTATCATGTGTCGTGTTTGCCACGACCTAACCATGTGTGTTCAATCGTGCCGTCTGTCACTCCCCTGTGCTGCTCCATCTTTGCTACCCATGCTCTTTCCACAAACCTCCACATGTGTTTGGAGGGGTACTTGCATTGTTATGAGACCTTTTTCTCTGTTTTTGCACTAGGTGCCAGTAAACCTCTGTGATTCCGAGACACATTTGTCATCAGTGGGACCTGGCCATGTACGGCTGCTAATGCCTGGTGCTGCCAGCGCATCTTGGCAGAGTCACATCTGCTCGATTTTGTGACCTGTCCTGGCTGCACATATGAATACAAGTGTGGCGCCACCTGGCCTAGACTTGTCCTCAAACAAACAGCAGCACCAATGCAACTCCCCAGTTGTGGATGTTGTCGCAGCCGCACTTGCTGCAACCCCCAACAAAGTGGACATGTGTCTGCTATCTGTTCCTGGGCCTATTTGTAATGTACGCATTATGTGGGCGGTTTTGCGCATCCAGTGTATACCTGTGTTCACCCCCACCTCACACAACTGAGCGATGTGCTGTTTGTGGCTGGGACAGTATAATTGCTGACAAAGGTTTTTCTGCTAATGATGTCCATGTATTCAATATGGAATGTCCCCTCCACAAGGAGAATGTGGTGCTGCTACATACGTACCTTTGTTTGTATGTGATGGTTGTTTTACCTCGGGATGTGGCTCATGGCCACGCCTTTGCCCACCCACAGGCCTCGTCAGGCAGCTGCAGCTAGTTGCAATTCTGTGAGACCTGTTACGGCAGGAACTTAGGGGATTGCGTGATGATGTGAGAGCCATGCCGTCAGAACGAATTGCTGGTGGCACTGGAGAGCAGCGTTGGTTTGCTGCAACGCTCGGAACCACCTCCAGCCACCACCACATGCACAGCAGGGGCGTGCCCCAGCCGGGATGGGGAACTGGGACGGCCCAGACGTGGGAGGCCACGGCGGAAAAAGTCAATCTGTGTTAAGAACTGTATATGATTACATAGCTGCAACGTGTGCATACAATCATTGTCCCTGTGCTCCCCTATGTAGTGTTTGGCATGCATGTTTTGCTGCTGAACATCTGACCAGCACCCCAGCAGTTTCCTGTTGTCCTGTTTTGCAGTGGCAGGTACATCTACACAGATGGCACGCACTTGTCGTGTGTCACCTTCACAGAGTGTGTTCATTGGCCCTTGGCTGTAGCATGCCCCGTTACACACTCGCCCCGCTGTGGTGGCTGGGGAACTGCTCAGCGTTTTGCACTGACTACTCACACCCATCAGTATTTGCATATCCTTATACACCATACATTGATCGCATATGTGTGACCATTGCCCCTGGCTGGAACACTGATAACATGGCGGCGCAAACAACACCCGGCATGCATGTGGCATTTCCAGACATGGGTGGCATGCATATGTGTTTGGCCATATGACCACTGACAGATCTGTGGATGTCACGCCCCACCCATGTGACCATGGATGTTCCCGGGAATCCCTTCCGAAGCATACAACGCATACGCCTACCAAAGGTGTCACACACCCCGACACATGGATAGGACCCCATGAATGCATTTAGAGCAAGTCCACAATATGACATCCATGTCAACTGTCAATGCACTATCCTGTTTTCCACATGACATATCCCATGGCTTACATCCATGGTGAGTGTGTAAGTGAACACACATGGACCATTGTTGTTCCAGACAACAACGTCCAACTTTAAATGGAGTAACGTAAAAACAAAATGGCTCATGCCATACAACCAACACCCACAGCCTGTATTGTTTGTGTAACAACACAGCACAGCACAGGCCACATGTGGCCATCGACAGGTGCCATCAATGCTGCCTGTGACGGTCTCCAGCAAATGAACGTTGATGTTGGCCAGCGCTTGTGCAACAATCAGCGTTCACCTGCTTGACAGCCCGCCGTCCGACACTGCAGTGCATGAAACACCAAACGGATGTCTCGTCTCACGGCATCCACTGCCACCAACACATCGTTCATACACCTGCCAGAACACAGAAAAACAGTCTCGGGGGGCTGTGTGCTTGCATGTGCATGTGATATTGTGGTGGCATTGGATGGCGCGGTGACACTACGCTGTCTGTCCCATGTACCTGCCTGTGGTGTCTGGCGGGTGGGGTCCACAGAGACCTGTGCTGTGCTGTTTTCCCCCAAACCCCCCTCCCTGCCTGTTCCCCCCCCCAAACTCCCCCCCAATACCCCCTCCACCCATGCTAACACCCCCGCAGGGACATCCCCACCATGCCCCCCCCACCCCCCCTCCCCCGCATCCCCCACACCTTGCACAACATGCCCATCCGCTGGTGAATGGTGGCCCACATTCCCCTCCTCCCCATCTTCCCCCTCCACGTCAGAGTCCTGCACCAGCACCACATCGTCCTCATTGGGCCCCTCCTCCTCATCTGCATCCTCTGACCCCTCCACATCCTCTGTCTGCAGATCCGACACCTGCGCCTCCACCTCTTCCTCCTCCTCCTGCACCTCCGCCACCTCTCTCTCCCGTCCACGGCGTGTGGTGGGGGCCGTCTGAGGGTGGGTGGGGAGTCTCCGGGTCCATCACTGCTGTGGTCTATATATGGGAAAGATTACATACATTACAGGCCGTTCCATGTGTGTCACATAACACCTGTACATATGCAGGTAACACACCGGCTGGTAGGTCAATGTGACATTTGTTGATGAAAGTTATTCCTGGGATAACTCACCATCCTTGGTGTTGTCCCGGCCCCCTGCTGAAACGCTCAAGATACTCCGGGTGGTACAGCCTCAGTTCACGGGCCTTCTTCCTCAGCGTCCTCCACCTGTGGATATGCAAACATAGGTTGGGGAAACAACATTCCGTCCTAAAACACGTGAATTGCACGACATGGACATAGAATATTGTGACCACCATCTGTCTGCTGCCTATCCCCTGCTGTGTGTTGTGAAGCTCACAGACCCATAGACTGTATGAGATGTGTAGACTATCCAACATAGCTGATATATATGTGTGACAGACATACCCTCCGTTACAGTCCGCTTTCCAGCCCCATGGGTGTTGTGTGTCCTACAGCACCTTAGCAGGGAAATGCATCATCTACGTAGGTCGTTTAAAATGACAACCATACACAGTGTCAGGACTCCTGTAGATGGGGAGAATGGATTAAACAGCATAGGCACACTCCACCATATCACCAGGGTGGGTGAGGGCCCCCTTTGAAGGCTTCTCTGTACTCCTGGGGATAGGGAGGATGGGTTAAACAACATTAGCACACATTCCCATATCTCCAGGGTGACAGATGGCCCCCTTTGAGGGCTTCTCTGTACTCCTGGGGATAAGGGGGATGGGTTAGACAACAGTATTTGACATTCCCATATCTACAGGATGACAAATGTATCAGTTTGAGGGCCTATCTGTAATCCTGGTTATGGGGATGTTGGGTTAAACAGCATTAGTAAACATTCCCATATCTCCCGGGTGACAGAGGGCCCCCGTTGAGGGCCTCTCTGTACTCCTGGGGATCAGGGGGATGGGTTAGACAACAGTAGTTGACATTCCCATATCTACAGGCTGACAGATGGCTCAGTTTGAGGGCTTCTCTGTACTCCTGGGGATGGAGGATGGGTTAAACAACTGTATTTGACATTCCCATATCTACAGGATGACACAGGGCCCAGTTTGAAGGCTTCTCTGTACTCCTGGGGATTGGGAGGATGGGTTAAACAACAGTATTTGACATTCCCATATCTACAGGATGACACAGGGCTCAGTTTGAGGGCTTCTCTGTACTCCTGGGGATAAGGATGAGGGGTTAATCAACATTAGTAAACATTCCCATATCTACAGGATGACACAGGGCCCAGTTTGAGGGCTTCTCTGTACTCCTGGGGATAAGGGGGATGGGTTATACAACAGTATTTGACATTCCCATATCTACAGGATGACACAGGGCCCAGTTTGAAGGCTTCTCTGTACTCCTGGGGATTGGGAGGATGGGTTAAACAACTGTATTTGACATTCCCAATATCTACAGGATGACACAGGGCCCAGTTTGAAGGCTTCTCTGTACTCCTGGGGATTGGGAGGATGGGTTAAACAACAGTATTGACATTCCCATATCTACAGGATGACACAGGGCCCAGTTTGAAGGCTTCTCTGTACTCCTGGGGATTGGGAGGATGGGTTTTAGACAACAGTATTTGACATTCCCATATCTACAGGATGACACAGGGCCCAGTTTGAGGGCTTCTCTGTACTCCTGGGGATGGGGAGGATGGGTTAAACATCATTAGTTTACATTCCCATATCTACAGGATGACAGGGGGCCCCCTTTGAGGGCTTCTCTGTACTCCTGGGGATTTGGGGGATGGGTTAAACAACAGTATTTGACATTCCCATATCTACAGGATGACACAGGGCCCAGTTTGCAGGCTTCTCTGTACTCCTGGGGATTGGGATGGAGGGTTACAAACAACTGTATTTGACATTCCCATATCTACAGGATGACACAGGGCCCAGTTTGAAGGCTTCTCTGTACTCCTGGGGATTGGGAGGATGGGTTAAACAAACAGTATTTGACATTCCAATATCTACAGGATGACACAGGGCTCAGTTTGGGGGCCTCTCTGTACTCCTGGGGATGGGGATGGGTTAAACAACATAAACATTCCCATATCTACATGATGACAGTGGGCCCAGTTTGAGGGCTTCTCTGTACTCCTGGGGATGGGGGATGGGTTAAACAACAGTATTTGACATTCCCATATCTACAGGAGTGACACAG
>JAWIIG010000342.1:0-14735 GCA_033557465.1 Ichthyophis bannanicus
TTAACCTCGTAAATCCCAGCAAGCTGATTGTTTTGATTTTGGCCAGTTTGTGACTACCTCTCATAGTAACGAGACAGCAAGGTACCGGGGGATACTTTTGAATCCCCTCTAGGCTTTCTCGCAAGTACCGGAAGGTAGATGACGGCAGTTTGCCATTTCTGGAAACCCTGCCCAGTGTAGAACGGCAGGCGTTTTCCAGAACAAAGTCAGTTCTCCAATCCAATCAGCGCATGAGCACAGGAGGGAGAGCAACACAGGGCGGAACATGAACCACCCTACTCTCGGCCCCTCCCACAAATACAGGGAGCGTGTGGGGGGGGGGGGGTGGGAAATTTCCCTCCCGACGATGATGGAAAACTTTTTGTACCAGCAGCGACCCACAAGAGGGAGCTGACGGCAAGCCGAAATCCTTTATGCTCTCGTGTCCTGGCAAGGAAACCAAAAAAAATGACATGGCGACTTGCTTCTTCTCTGCCCGCACAATTACAAAATTATCAAGACCCCCTGCGGAGCATGGTCCACTCCTTTTGAGGAAAACTGGTCATGCCAACATAAATGAAACATTTAGCTGCAGTACACAAGATGCCTTTCGGGCAGCTGAACATTACCCGGGGGAGGACAATGGTTTTGTATCTTCCGAGGGTCCTTTTGATGTGCCTTGTCAGCCAATTCCTTCGGGCCATGGCAAGAACGATTGAAAAGAAGGACATTGTCATCTTTTTGAACCAGGCACTAAAGAAACATTATGGGCCATACCCCTGAATGAATATTGGCCACTGACAAAGCAGGACAGCATTTTAGTATGACTCATAGGGGAAACCATGAAACACCACACGAGAGTTTGCTTACAGACTTAGGCAGGACTTCTTCACAGATGATGTGACCCTTCTTGGAAAAACAATAGAAACACCATCAGGAGTTTCGTTTAATCTTTTCTGTCAGTTCGCTCCTTTCATCTATCAAGCCTTATATGTCTGACAAGCGTCACGAACCCCTGTCACGTGTGATAGAAACATGCTGAGTGTATTTGGGAAGCTGGTCCCAACAGTGAGAGCAACCAATACTGGCAGAACATGTCCGGGCTCCCAGCAAAGCCAGAGAGCCCAAAAACAGTGGTGTTAGTCGACTGTTAAAATCCACTCTTTTCGTTAGAAAATAACTCTTCTTTCTCCTTCGTAGTTCCAAAGAATCCTCCCAGGCCACCCCAGAGAATAAACCAGGAATCTGGGTCTAAGCAGCAGCTCTGGGAATCAGCGTTTCACTCCACAGAACCGGAACTGGAAGAGAAAGCCCGTTTTTGACAAATACTGGAGCTGGAGAGAAAGAATAAGCGAGCGGAGCTGACAGATATGATGAAGGCTACCATTGCATTCATCTCCTCACAGGCTGCTCCTGCCAGTAGTGTGCCTCCTAAGACCACAAGCAAAGCCTCAGAAGCCAGAGGAGGAACTGGTTGACTCCTCTTCCCCTTCTAATGCGACTGAATGACTAAAACCGACTTGTGTTTCTGTCCCACAGGTCACTATTGCACAGGTGCAGCCAACTGTAGATGCCCACCCCAGGGACACAGAGTGACAGTCCTGCCATGGACAGCGCGGGTCCAGCCTTTGACACCCATCAGGAAGCACAAGTACTTTCTGGGTAAACTCAAGCCAAAAAGGACAGAGGTATACTGTTTCCTGTTCCAATTCATCAGGCTTTTCTCTGTGAGGGCCTGATAGATTCAGCCTCTGAGGCTACCCTGATTACCTCGAGTGTCTTTGATAGACTCACTGCTTCCTTGGGGAGTCAAGAGGACCCTACACTTCACACCCAGTGATTTGTCACTCGCAGCTTATGGGAATCAGCCCATAGAGTCTATGGGGCAGGTCTGGCTTAACCTCCAAATTGGAAAATTACAGGTGAAACATCCTGTAATCATTACTAAGTGCCCTGGGGAAGAATTCTTGATTGGCAATGAGCTCCTGAAACGGTTACGCCCCATTCTGGACTACGTCCAGGAAGTGATCTGGACACAGGTCACGCATCCCATACCTTATGCTAGGGTAAAACATGACAGCAGAGTCAGTGGTCCTTGTTCGGTGGAACGCACAAACAAGTCCATCAGGATTAATTTCCAGAGGTCAGCTGATCCCCAAATCCTTCAGCTCCAGTATGAAAGGGCTGGAGATGAGGATCAGGAGCTATCAGCGACGTGGTTTCCATTGCAGTGGGTTCAGTAGCTAACATTGTCCTTGATACTGACTGCCTGCAGATATTCCTGAGGGAACCTGTGGAAGGTTGTGAGGTGCAAACCCCTCCTCCATCCCATCCCTGCCTAGATCACCCTAGGAGACTGACGGACATATTCTCGGCTGAGAAAGGTCCCTTTATATATGTGCAGGTGGGCATGTCCCAAAAGGAAAGGGCCTACCTCTTACCCCACTGTGACCACACTCCCTCATCAGTGAGACTCTTTTCTATCGGCTCAAACAACAGCTTACCCTTGATGGGTAATGGGAGCAAAGACTTCGTTCCGAGTGCCTGGGGAAGGGCTCAAGACATTAATGGGCGACTGCAATCTGCCCTTGCAAGTTGGGGTCAAGGTTTTTCAGCACACCTTCTCCATCATCAGAGGACTTGAGGTGGCCCTCTCCTTAGGATCAGATTGCCTTGTTCGACTGGGAACTTATGTGGATTTTGTGAACAACATCCTCTGGAGTAGGATGGAAGGAGATCCGGTGGATTTCTCTGGTGCCCGCCCATCCCTACGGGCTGGTCAGACTATCCCTCAAGTCTGTGAAGTGGTCTGTGCAGAAGACACCCACATACCTGGGAGGGTACAGGATTGTCCCCTGCCGATACTGGTGACACCCGAGGACATGTGGTCTCAGACAACTTGGTCTTCTTCAGTCCAATTCCCGTTTTGAGGAGCTGGGCCTAGCCCTGGGTCCCATACCCTGCATGGAGGCCACAGCTCCCTCCTTACACTTATGCTCACCAATCCAAACCCAGATCGCATTCACCTTGTGAAAGGCGAACCCCTGGGATTCCTAGTGGGAGGATCGTTCCCAAGTGTGGAATTGAGTCTACAGATTATTGGGGAAGCCCCTGTTTCCTGGAACATCTGTGAAGGGGGGGACCCCTGCGTGTGTATGATCCTCACCCCGAGGCCTCCTCACCTTACAGTTTGTCTGGCCACATAGTGCTGTGACCTCACAGGTGGACCTCGAGTCTGACCATCTGATTTTGTTTCCAAGTAAACTTGATGAGGCTGTTAGTTCCCTCACCCACCAGGGGGGGGGGGGGAGCCCCATGCTGTCCAAGCCATCCAGGTCTCCTCTCTCCAAGATGAGATTGAGGAGAAGGTTGAAATACCCTCAAATAAACCTGTTCTGGGATTTGATGAAATGGTTTGCGGGAAAACTTGCTGAAGCAGACGCCTGCACTGATGAGTCAGAAAAGGCCCAATTAAAAGAACTGCTGTACCGTCACAAGGACCTGTTTGCCACTGACACCTATGACTGTGGTCTCACCGACCTACATGTCACCCGTATTCCTACGGATCCAAACAGTAAACCTGTCTTTGTGAGGCAGTAATAAAATCCCATTGGCCTCCTATGAATCTGTTCAGGAAATCATTAATTCCCTGGAACAAAAGGGAATTATACGTCAATGCACAGTACTTACAATGCCCCACTGTGGCCTGTCATCAAGAAGGACTCTAGCTGGCGCTTAGCTTTGGACTATCGCCAGCTTAATAAAAAGGTACCTCTATCCAGATGGCCTATGGCACATCTGGAACAGAACTTAGCCACCATCAAGGGTGCAAGGTACTTTACCAGCCTGGATCTGGCCTCAGGATTTTGGACTATACCTGTCCATCCAGAAGATCAGCATAAGCTGGCTTTTTACCTTCGGTAGGCGACAATATACTTGGAATCGGACATCGTTTGGTTATTTGAATGCCCCAGCAGACTTCAATATTTTCCTGCATAAGGCTTTGCCTGATGCTGAGACTAGAGGCACCCTCGTCTATGTAGACGACATTCTGGCGAAGAACACCAGTTTCACTGACCATTTGCAAGAAATAGAGCATGGTTTTTCCAGCAACTGAAAGCTGCGGGAGCAAAGCTGTCCTTGTCAAAGGGCCAATGGTGCCCGGAAATCCCTCAATTATTTGGGTTACGAAGTTTCTGCTGAGGGACTGCGGCCTCAAAGGAAGAGAATTGCGGCCTTGCAAACAACTCAAACGTCCGACCAACGGAGTGAGCTGCGCTCATTCTTGGGCATTTGCAATTATTCACGCCAATTTGTGGATCAATATGCGGAGATTTCCCGACCCCTGGTCAAACTCCTCAAAAGAGATGAACCCTGGGTATGGAATCCCGACCAAGAGGCAGCTCTAGAAGAGCTGTAGGCAGCTTTTGAGTCGACGCTCCCTGTCTTGCCTATCCATAGAATGGCAGAGAATTCTTCGTGGAACTAGGTTTCATCACCGATCACTCTATGAGTTCTGTTCTGTACCAGATGCATGACACAGATCGGAAAGTTATTGCCTATGCCAGCAAAGCTTTAACGGAAGTGGAGAGGAAATACTCTGACTGTGAGAAATCCTTGTTGTCCACAGTCTGGGCCCTCCAATATTTCCGCAGTTATATCCAAGGTGAGAAGTTGGTTGTTGAGACTCATCACCAACCCATCAAGTTCCTAGGCAGTGATCGGATTAAATCGGGACAAGTGTCAAACAGTCGCATTGTCTCCTGGACCTTAGCACTTCAGGGCTGGCCCTGGAGGTCAGGTAATGCTCAAAAACCGCAAGGATGCCGCTGCACCGGGGCCTGGCTGAATTGCACGATTGCACTGCCAGAGAACCTTTCGTGGGTAATTTAGACACCAATATGGAGTCATGTACGCCTGAGCCTTCTCGTCATTCGTCCTTATGATGAGAACCTCTGTAAAGGCTACCCCAAGGTGTATGTGGACGGTTGTGCTTACCGTCGAGAGCCTGACCATGAACTGGTAGCAGGTATAGGTGTGGTTTGGAACCAGAACCACCCTTGTGAACCCTTCAGGTACCGTCTGGGTACCAAGACTAATCAGTATGCAGAGCTAGCTGCAGCCCTGGCAGCTCGTCCAGTCCGCTGCTCAGGGAGGGGTTCACACCCTAACCATCTGTACTGATTCGGACTACGTCCGACAGAATTTTGTTTTCCCACTTATCCATTTGGAAATCTAACAATATGCTGAATTCCAAAGGGAAACCTGTCAAACATGCCGGATTGATTCTGGCCTTGGACAAGGTAGCTCATGAAAATGACATGACCATCTACTGGAAGAAAGTGAAAGGTCACTCCCGTGTTGATAATCCTGACAAGATTGGAAATGATCTAGCTGATCAGCTTGCCAAGGAGTGTGCTGTCTCTGGAGAGCTCTGGCAGTTGGAGGCTCCCGAGACCAATGGGCTTCAAATGGTGACGGCGGTTACCCCCGGCGACAAGCTCAATTATCCACCATGCCCCCTGTGGTTCAATGGTGTGGCGAGAGCACAGATCTCGACCTCGTGCAAGCCCAGAAACAAGATCCTACTCTTGGACTTTCTACCTTTTTCTGCAGAACCCCCAGGAACACCCATTAACTCTGGAGGATTGTCAGGACGATGAGGAACTGAGGATCCTCTACATCTCCAAGGACATGTTCCATCTCCAGAAAGATCTGTTGATACGGACGAGTAAGCATGGTAATGTTCAATGGGTGGTACCTTGGGCCTTCCGAGGAGTCATGTTACAGGCACGCTCATGATGAACCTTGTGCCGGTCATAGAGGTGACCGAATAACCTATGAAACGTTGAAACAAGTGGCCTACTGGCCCCACATGTACCAAGATGTACAATTGTATACTAAAGGTTGTCTGACCTGTTGCAGATTTCAACCTGCAGCTCCTTCTCATAGAGCACCTTTGAGAAACAGAGGTCTGACCATGCCTTGGTCTGATCTCCAGATTGATTGGATCGGCCCCGTGCCCCGATCCTCTCGAGGCAACAAATATATGTTGACAGTTACCTGCTATTTACTAAGTGGGTCGAGTGCATCCCAGCGCCCAACTGTAACGCTGAGACCACGGCCACCTTGTTGTTAACCCATGTTTTCAGCAGGTGGGGCCTCCCCATGCGAGTGGAATCCGACCAGTGGTTCCCACTTCACAGG
Organism: Ichthyophis bannanicus; assembly: GCA_033557465.1. Taxonomy (NCBI): domain Eukaryota; kingdom Metazoa; phylum Chordata; class Amphibia; order Gymnophiona; family Ichthyophiidae; genus Ichthyophis; species Ichthyophis bannanicus. Next base: position 6,187 of record JAWIIG010000342.1, read on the forward strand.
CCAAGTCCTTAAGCATCTGTGGAAGGTACTAGGTGTGAAGGCCAAAGTCCACATTGCTTATCGTCCACAATCCTCTGGACAAGTGGAGAGAGCAAACAAAACTATCATCAGTATCTTGAAAAAGTATGTTTCTTCTTCCTCTGGGAAGGACTGGGACATCAAACTGCCCTTGGTCCTGATGGCTATCAGAGCCACACGTCATCGTGCTTCTGGTGTGTCCCCTTTTGAAGATGATGACAGGTAGGGACATGGTTTTACCCCTTCATATTCTTTACAGGACTAATGATGTGAATCTCGCTGCTGCTACAACTGCTCATGAATATGTTGCCCATTTAAGACAACACTTGCAAAGTGCCTTTGCCTTTGCCCAAAATAATTTGGACACTGCTGCTAGGGGTAGGAAGGCCTACTATGATTTGAGGACTACCTCTAAAGAATACCAGATTGGCGATAAGGTATTCTACTACAATTTTGGTACGAATAAGGTCAAAGACTGTAAATTTCTACCTAGCTGGAAACAGTCCATTTCCTATTGTGGATAAACCTTGTTTATTGCGCCCCAACGCGTTTCGGCCACCGGCCTTCTTCAGGGGGTCCTTAAAGAACACACCTCAAAAATAATAAACATAACATATAGGTTAAACACATTATATAAAAAAGTTGTATTACATCAATAAATAAATAAATAAAATATTGATGAAATCATAATTAAAAACCATAAATTTCACTTAAAACTTCTAAAGGACAAACTATTAATTCATAATGGTTACTTAGAAAACACACTAATGAATAAAAATATATATTATAAAATATATATATATTAAGAAATAATAAATCCATATTAAAATACCAAGAAAAAGGAGAGAGACGAGGAGAAGCAAACAGTAAATAAATACCTTAATATGATCAAATTGAATGTTATCCCGGATTGAACCTATGGGATACTGACGGCTGACAATGAACAAATAAATTATTAAATAAATAATATACACTCATAAAACAAGTATATACAATTCTAAAACATCAACAATGCATATTAACAAATATATAACCAATTAATAATAATAATTAATTACATAAATAAATATACATCTCTATAAAAAAATATAAAAAATATATATACAGTATAAAAAACGCTTATAAAAATACCGCTTATAAAAGTAAAACTGTATACATGTGAAATATCAAAAAGTTACATATATGAATATTCAAGGCACTTCAAGAGACACAAAAGAGCATGTAATAAAATAATATAAAGTAAAGATATAAAAAAAGGAAAAAATCATCATAGAACGCCTATAAAAATTGTATGAAAAACACGTAAAATTGTATAAAAAACGTGTAAAAATTGTATAAAAAAACAAATATAAAAAGGTGGAGACACTCTTAAATTAGAAATCATCATATGCTTAAAAAATTACATCAAAAATTATATTCTTAAAAATGCAGCTTTTATAATGTACTTATTGTATTGACAACAGATATCTGGAAACAATGGCCAGTATACGCCAAGCAGTAAAAAAACTTCAAACAATAATACAGTGGAAAAAGTGAATAGGAGGGAAATAATCAAAAGAACAATTCTTGAAAAGAAAAACAAAACAAAATTGTGCATGGTTAACTTGAAAGTTACATCAAAATTATGCATGGTTGACTTAAAAGTTACATCAAAGGAGTTGTCTAGTGCAACTTCTATACTCACTTATTATTCTGACAACAAATATCTAAAAATATTAACCGATAGTACAAAATAAAATAATGGCAAGTGGAGCAATAAAAATTCTCACTCATAAAAATAGAAAAAACTAAATACTTGAAAATGAAAAAACAAAACAAAATACTTGAAATGACCAGAGTACTTGAATTTAACAAAAACAAAAGCAAAACAAAATTGTGCGTGGATAACCGGTATAAACTGTTGCGAATTGCATTTAACCAAGAGGAATAAAACTAATAATAAAGAAAAAAGGAAAAAACTATTCCTTGGATTTGAAAACTGTACATCGTATATTGTTTTGAGAACGGGTTACGGAAAGTCACCGCCGGAACTTCTTAGATGAACAGCAGCCATTGTTCACGAATTTCCACAAATGCAGAACGCAACCACATATGGGAATAACGGCCAAACCCTCAAATATATATATAAATAACGTTAAAACCGAAATCGGACAACTATTTATGCATACATACTGGGCCTGCCTCTTTTAAAAAACAAACCAAACAGGGGGACACTCCACTTGAATAAAAAATTAAAACGCGGAGACCAGCAGCGCACAACTGCTTAAAGAAATAAACAACTATCGCCAGATAAATCTCAAACTTGTAGACCCACCACAGGAACTTGTAATTGTGTTACTTGTATTAATTGTATTAAAAAAAGGGGGCGAAAATGAACTTACCAAGAACCAGCATTCTGCTCTACTGCAGTATTGAATAACGTAATAGGACGTGCTGAGAACGGACGCCCAAAGAATGACGTTTTCCCGCCTGTGCCGATCAAGGGCACTGACTTGAACCGGCAAATAATTATATAAATAAATACTGAATAAAAATGCTCTGTTAGCAGAATAACTATAAAGCAAACAAATGGCCATCGTCAAAACTTATGGACCCACAATCGGAGCATGTCATTGTATTGTGTTATATTCAAAAGAAAGTAATAAGATGAGCTTACCAAGAACCAGCGTTCTGTTCTATTGCACTGTTAACTAACGTAGTAGGACATACTAGGAGCAGACGCTCAAATACTGACGTTTTCCCGCCGGTGCGGTTTAAAGGGCACTGAGTAAAACGGCAAATAAATATTAGATACTGAAAGAAATGTACTCTTTTTATAAAATGTGTATCGATCACAATGAAAATGAACAAAACAAAATAATGAACCACCATAAGAAACATGTTCTGTCAAATGGATGTCAATCATATCCGCGCCCGTGTGCAAATAAGGGGAAACCGACTGAGGACAAATGATTGTATAAATATATAATTGTATGATTGTGAAGAGGGAGGGGGAGGGGGGGGAGGGGAGGGACGAGGGGGGAGGGGGGGGAGAGAAGGGGGAGGGGGGATGGGGGAAGAAAGGGGGGGAGGAGGGGAGGGGGGAGGAGGGGGGGAGGGGGAGGGAAGGAGAAAGTGGGGGGAGAAGGGGGGAAGGGGGGAGGGAAGGGGGGGGGGAAGGGGGGGAAGAGAGAAGGGGGGAGGGAAGGAAGGGGGAGGGAGGGAAGGGGGGAGAGAGAGAGAGAGAGAGAGAGAGAGATAGAGGGAACGGGGGAGAGAGAGAAAGAGGGAGGGGAGGGGGGGGGGGAGGGGGGAGGGAAAGGGAGAGGGGGGAGGTAAGGAGAAAGGGGAAAGAGGGGAGGGGGGAGTGGGGGGGGAGGGGAGAAGGAGAGAGAAGGGAGAAAGGGAGGGAAAAGGAGGAAAGGGGTGGGGGAAGGAGGGGAGTATAAAGGAGGGGGAAGAAGGAGAGGGGAAAAGGGGGGGCGGGGAAGGGGAAGGGGAGGGGGAGGGGGAAGGAAGAAGGGAAGGAGGGAGAGGGAAGGGGGGGAAGGGGGGAGGTGGGGGGAGGGAGAGGTGGGGGGGGGGAGGGGGAAGAGGGAAAAAAAAAAAAAAAGGGGGGGGCGGAAAAAATAATAGGTGAATACTATGAAAAACAGAAAGATCAACCTCTTGTTCAACCCCAAAGGGTGTAATGTGCGTAATTCATAAATGAATCTCTGTTCAAGACGTAAGAGGAGTTTATCTAAAATTGCCCCCTCGCCAATGAGGCCGCACCACTTTCAAAACCAAAAAATTTCAGATCGGAAAGAGTATGGTGAGCTGCCACCCAATGATCAACTAAAGGTTTGTCCACCGCCTGTCTCCGAATATTACTCTTATGCTCGATTATGCGTGTCTTAATGCATCTTTTAGTCTTGCCAATGTAACAGAGGTTACACGGGCACAGAACCAAGTAAATGACATTCTGGGTGTTGCAATTAGAAAAAGTCTTTTAACAGTACTTTTATATGTAGAATTTTGGCTTAGAAAATTCTTTTTTTTAGTTACTAGAACATTTTCACAGACGCAGCACGTACTCCCACATTTAAAATGTCCACAACGCTCTTGGAACGAATTTCGGTTTGCCTAGAGCAGATGGTACTAGAATGTCTCTTATATTTGAGTTCCTCCTATACGCAACCAAAAGTTTTGTCTCGCTTAAAGAGGAAAGAGGGATCCAAAATATGCCATCGCGTTTCTCAATATGCTCGCAATCAATCTTTTGAATGTGCGAAAAATGTGATTGTACAAACAATATTATTAGATGCATCAGGCGTACGTTTCTGTAATAGGGACATGCGATCAGCCGACCAAGCACGTTTGCAGGCTTTAGTGATACAAGCTTCTGGATATCACGGTCATTGTATCACTAAAGCCTGCAAACGTGCTTGGTCGGCTGATCGCATGTCCCTATTACAGAAACGTACGCCTGATGCATCTAATAATATTGTTTGTACAATCACATTTTCAGAACATTCAAAAGAGATTGCGAGCATATTGAGAAACGCATGGCATATTTTGGATCCTCTTTCCTCTTTAAGCGAGACAAAACTTGTGGGTGCGTATAGGAGGAACTCGAATATAAGAGACATTCTAGTACCATCTGCTCTAGGCAAACCGAAATTCGTTCCAAGAGCGTGTGGACATTTTAAATGTGGTACGTGCTGCGTCTGTGAAATGTTCTAGTAACTAAAAAAGAATTTTCTAATCAAAATTCTACATATAAATTACTGTTAAAAGACTTTTCTAATTGCAACACCCATAATGTCATTTACTTGGTTCTGTGCCCGTGTAACCTCTGTTACATTGGCAAGACTAAAAGATGCATTAAGACACGCATAATCGAGCATAAGAGTACTATTCGGAGACAGCCTGTGGACAAACCTTTAGTTGATCATTGGGTTGGCAGCTCACCATACTCTTTCCGATCTGAAATTTTTGGTTTTGAAAGTGGTGCGGCCTCATTTGGCGAGGGGGCAATTTAGATAAACTCCTCTTACGTCTTGAACAGAGATTCATTTATGAATTACGCACATTACACCCTTTGGGGTTGAACCAAGAGGTTGATCTTTCTGTTTTTCTATAGTATTCACTTCTTATTTTTCCGCCCCCGCCCTTTTTCCCTTCCCCCCCTCTCCCTCCCCCCCTCCCTTCCCTCTCCCTCCTTCCCTTCTCCTTCCCCCTCCCCCTCCCCTTCCCCTCCCTCCCCCTTTTCCCCTCTCCTTCTTCCCCTTCCTTTCTCCTCCCCTCGCGCTTCCGGCCAGAGCTAGTCGCCTTTCTTCCCTCCTTTTTTCCCTCCCTTTCTCCCTTCACTTCTCTTCCTTCTCCCCTCCCCTCCCCGTCACTCCCCCCTCCCGGCCTCTTTCCCCTTCGTCTCCTTCCCTCCGCGCCTCCCCCTCCACCCCCCTCCCCCCATTCCCCCACTCTCCCCCGTCCCCCCTCCCCCTCTCTCCTCCCTCCGTCCCTCCTCCCCCCTTCCCTCTCTTTCCTCATCTCTTCTTCTCTTCTGCCCCCTGCCTCTCTCTCTCATCATCTCTTCTCTCTCTGCTACCTCCCCCTTCCGCTCCGCTCCCCCCTTCCTTCCCTCCCCCACCTCTCGCTCGTCCCCCCTCTCCCTGCCGCCCCCTCCCCCGCCTCCTCCCCCCTCCCCTTTTCCCTCCTTCTTCCCCTTCCCCCTTTTCCCCCACCCTCCTCCCCCCTTCTCCTCTTCTCCCCCCCCCTCCCCCCTTCCCTCCCCCTTCTCCCCCCACCCCCCCCCCCCCCCCTCTCCCCCCCCTCCCCCTCCCCCTTTCTCCCCCCCTCCCCCCTTCTTCTCCCCCCCCCATTCCTCGCTTCCTTTCTCGCACCCCCGTTCCCTTGCCCTCCCTCCCCTCCCCTCCCTCTTCAAGCATCATACATTATATATTTTATAGCAAGCATTTGTCCTCAGTCGGTTTTCCCCTTAATTTTGGCGACGGGGCGTCAGAATATGATGACATCCATTTGGACAGAACATGTTTCTAATTATGGTGGGTTCATTATTTTGTTTTGTTCATTTTGCATTGTGATCGATACACATTGTTATAAAAATGAGTACATTTCTTTCAGTATCTAATATTTATTTGCCGTTATCTAGTCAGTGCCCTTTAACGTCCTGCACCGGCGGGAAAACGTCAGTATTTGAGCGTCTGCTCCTAGTATGTTCCTCACTACCGTTAGTTAACAGTGGCAATAGAACAGAACCGTCTGGTTCTTGGTTAAGCTCATCTTATTACTTTCTTTTGAATATAACAGCAAATACAATGACATGCTCCAGATTGTGGTTCCATAAGTTTTGACGATGGCCATCTTGTTTGCTTTATAGTTATTTTGCTAACAGAGCATTTTTTATTCAGTATTTATTTCATATAATTATTTGCCGGTTCAAGTCAGTGCCCTTTAAACCTGCATGCCGGCGGGAAAACGTCATTCTTTGGGCGTCCCGTTCTCATTCACGTCCCTATTACGTTACTTCAAATACTGCAGTAGAGCAGGAACGCTGGTTCTTGGTAAGTTCAATTTTGTCACCCCACTCCCCCTATTTTTTAATGACAATTAATACAAGATAACACAATTTACAAGTTTCCTGTGGTGGGTCTACTACAAGTTTGAGATTCCATCTGGCGAATAGTTGTTTATTTCTTTAAGCAGTTGTGGCGCATGGGCTGGTCTCCGCGTTTTAATTTTTTATTCAGCGTGAGTGTCCCCCTGTTTTGGTTTGTTTTTTAAAAAGTAGTCAGGCCCAGTATGTATGAATAAATAGTTGTCCGATTTCGGTTTTATAACGTTATTTATATATATGTTTTGAGGGTTTGGCCGTTATTCGCGATATGTGGTTGCGTTCTGCTTTTGTGGAAATTTGGTGAACAAGGGCTGCTGTTCATCTAAGAAGTGCCGGCGGTGGACTTTCCGTAACCCGTTCTCAAAACAATATACGATTTTAAAGTTTTCAAATCCAAGTAATTCGTTTTTTCTTTTTTCTTTATTATTAGTTTTATTTTCCCTCTTGGTTAAATGCAATTCGCCACAGTTTATAACCGGTTATCCACGCACAATTTTGTTTTGCTTTTGTTTTTGTTAAATTCAAGTACTCTGGTCATTTCAAGTATTTTGGTTTGGTTTTTTCATTTTCAAGTATTTAGTTTTTTTCTATTTTTATGAGTGAGAATTTTTATTGCTCCACTTGCCATTATTTTAATTTTTGTGTACTATCGGTTACTATTTTTAGATATTTGTTGTCAGAATAAATAAGTGCGCTATAGAAGTTGCACTAGACAACTCCTTTGATGTAACTTTTAAGTCAACGCATGCATAATTTGGATGTAACTTTCAAGTTAACCATGCACATTTTTGTTTTTGTTTTTCGTTTCAAGAAGGTTCTTCTTGAATTTTTTTTTTTTCCATCCTATTCACTTTGTTCCACTGTTTAATTGGTTGAAGTTTTTTTTACTGCTTGGCGTCTATACTGGCCATTGTTTATCCAGATATCTGTTGTCCAATACAATAAGTACATTATATAAGCTGCATTTATAAGAATATAATTTTTTGATTGTACTTTTTTACGACGATATCGATTTCTAAACTTTAAGAGTGGTCTCCACCTTTTTATCTTTGGTTTTTTTATACAATTTTTTCCACGTTTTTTTAATACATTTTTTACATGTGTTTGTCATACCATCTTTATATGCGTTCTATGATGATTTTTCCTCTTTTTTATATCTTTACTTTATATTATTTTTATTACATGCTCTTTTTGTGTCTCTTGAAGTGCCTTGACTATTCATATATGTAACGTTTTGACTATTTCACATGTATACAGTTTTACTTTTATAAGCGGTATTTTTATAAGCGTCTTTTATACTGGATATTTCTTTTTTATTTTTTTTTTATATATATGTACTAGTTATTTATGTCTTAATTATTTCATTTATAATTGGTTATATAGTTGTTAATATGCATTGCTGAAGGTTTTAGAATTGTATATACTTGTTTTAAATGCGTGTAATAATGATTTATTTAATAATTTGATTTGTTCATTGTCAGCCGTCAGTATCCCATAGGTTCAATACCGTGCTAACCTTCAATTTGAGCATATTAAGGTATTTATTTACTGTTTGCTTTCTCCTCGTCTCTCTCCTTTTCTTTGGTATTTTAATATGGATTTATTATGTCTTAATATATATATTTTTTAATATATATTTTTATTCATTAGTGTGTTTTCTAATTAACCATTCTGAATTAATAGTTTTTGTCCTTTAGAAGTTTTAAGTAAAATTTATGGTTTTAATTATGATTTCATCACTAATTTTATTTCTTTATTTATTGATGTAATACCACTATTTTTATATCTATGTGTTTAACCTATATGTTGATGTTTATTATTTTTGATGTGTGTTCTTATCAAGGACCCCCTGCAGAAGGCCGGTGGCCGAAACGCGTTGCTGCGCAATAAACAAGGTTTACTTTGTCAGTCCAGGCTCCGCTACTTGTGTTTT
>JAWIIG010000343.1:0-14052 GCA_033557465.1 Ichthyophis bannanicus
ACGTAGCCTGTATGGTTTGTTGTTTAACACACAGGCCACAGCAAACAGGCCACATGTGGCCGTAACAGGTGCCATCAATGCCTCGAGGCCCTGTGGAACCCGGTCCCCCCCCCTCCAAGCAAGCATGGACATTACGTTGATTGTTTTTGGGCAAAGCCCTTGTTGGGCTGAACATGCCAGCGTTCCCCACCCCCTTGCTGGGACAAAGCCCCCGTCAGACCAACTGCAAGTTTGCATGAAAACACCAAACGCCGATGTCGGTCTCACCCCGCCTTCATCCACTGCCACCAACAACATCGTGCCATTACATTTTTTTCCTGCCAGCACATCAGAACCAAACAAGTCCTCGGTGGTCGTGTGCTGGCATGCTGCAAGACTGAATAGTTTTTTGTTCCTTCTCCCGGTTGGGCAAGTGGTGGCGTCGGTTGGGACCCACGTATTTCCGAGCTGTCTGTTTCCCCAGGTTGTTTCCTGCCGTGTGGTGTCTGAAACGGGGGTTGTCCACAGCCGAGGACCACTGTCGGCTTGTTTTCCCCTTGTGCTGTTTGCTTCCCCCAAAACCCCCGCACCTGACTGTTTTTCCCCCCCCCCAACAAACTCCCCACCAATTCCCCCCCCCTTCCACCCATGTGCCTTAAACACCCCCGACAAGGGAACCATCCCCACCAATGCCCCCCCCACCCCCCTCACACCCGCCATCACCCCAACACCTTGCCACCAACACCTGCCCATACCGCTTGGTGAAGTTGGTTTTGGGCACCACCCATTCCTTTCCTCCTCCCCCATCTTGTGCACCCCCCTCCAATCGTCAGAGGTCCCCTTGTTCACACAGCACCACATAGTCCTCATTGGGCCCCCCTATCCATCCCTTCCCTCATCTGCATCCTCTGACCCCCTCCACATCCCTTCCCTGTCTTCAGAATTCCTGGACCCCTGCCGGCTCCTAATCACCTTCTTTCCCCTCCCCTTCCTCTTCCTGCAACCTCCCGAACCACCTGCCTCTCCCTCCGCGTCCACGGCGTGTGGCCGTGTGGTCCCCGCTTCTGTAGGGTTGGTAGTGGGGATTGTCCCCTTCCCCTTCCGGGTACCATCACTGATGATCTTTCGTGGGTCCTATATATTGTGTGGGAAAAGACTTTTACACATTTATACTATTTATTTCAGGCCTTTGTCCATGTTGTCGTCACATCACGTAAACACCTGTACCTTATTCGCAGGTAACACACAGGCTGGTAGGTTTTTTTCAATGTGAAACTTTGTTGACTGAAAGTTGATTCCTGGGATAACTCACCATCTTGTTGTGTCTGTCTCCGGCCACCCTGCTGAAACGCTCAAGATATCCGGGTGGTTACAGCCTCAGTTCACGTCGGCCCCTTTCTTCCTTTTTTCAGGTCCTCCACATGTGGACTATTAGCTCCAAACACTAGGTTGGGGAAACAACATTCCGGCCTAAAACACTATCACGTGATTTTTTGCACGACAATGGACCCACTAGTTAATATATGTGTACCAACCATCCTTTGTCTGCTTGCCTATCCCCTGCTGGTGTGGGTTTGTGAAGCCCTCTACAGAACCATAGACTGTATGAGATGTGTAGGACTATCCATTTAATAGTTCTGATATATATGCTGCCTGACAGCAATCCCCATACCATCTACCGTCCTTATCAGTCGCTTTCTTCAGCCCCATGGGTGTTGTTGTGTCCTACAGCACCTTAGCAGGGAAATGCATCTCTAAGTAGGTCGTTTAAATGACAACCATACACAGGTGTCAGGAACTCCTGGTACCCGATGGGGAGATATGGATTATTAAACCAGCAATAGGACACAATCCACCATAATTCACCAGGGTGGGTGAGGGCCCCTTTGAAAGGCGTTCTCTTGTACTCCTGGGCCCGTATTAGGGAGGACTGGGTTTTAAACAACATTAGAACACATTCCACAATACCTATCCAGCGGTGACAGAGGGTTCCCTATGAGGGTTCTCTGTACTCCTGGGGATAAGGGGATGGGGGAGACTAACAGTATTTGAACATTCTCCCAAATTATCTACAAGGATGACATTTCAAGGCCCCTAACCAGTTTGAAGGGCCGCTCTGTACTCCTGGGGATGGGGATGTGGGGTCTAAACAGTTCATCTAGTAAACCATTTCCATATCTACAGGATGACACAGGGGGCCCCCTTTCGTAGGCCGCCTTGTCTCTTGTACTCATGGGGATAAGCGGGGAAGGGTTGCTTCCTTAAAACAACAGTATTTGACATTCCCATATCCTCACAGGATGACACAGGGCCCAGTTTGAAGGCTTTTTTCTCTGTACTCCTGGGGATTGGGAGGAATGGGTTTAAACAACAGTACCTTTGACCTTTTCCCATATCGAGACAGGATGATCACACGGGCCCCCCAGTTTGAGGCGTATCCTGTACTCCTGGGGATTGGGAGGGATTGGGTTTAAACACACATGTATTTGACATTCCCATATCTACAGGATGAACACAGGGCCTCAGTTTGATGGGCCTTGTCTCCGTACTCCTGGGGTTCTGGGGATTTTCCTTTTTTTTGATGTGGGGTGTTTAAACACAGCATTAGGTAAACATTCCCATATATACCCAACAGGATGACAGGGGGCCCCTAAACTGAGGGCTTCTCTGTACTCCTGCGGGATAAGGGGGGGGCATGGGGTTTTTACATTACAAACAGTATTTGGGAACTTTTCCCATATCTACCAGGATGACACAGGGCCCAGTTTAACGGCGTTTCTCTGTACTCCTGGGGATGGGGCATGTGAGGTTTTTGTTTCTGGTTGTTGTAAACAGCATTACGTGAAAACTTCCCATATCTACAGGATCGACAGGGGCCCGGGCCCCCGTTTGAGGGCGTCTTCTGTACCTCCTGGGGGATAAGGGGGCTATGGGTTAAACAACAGTATTTGACATTCCCATATCTAACGGAGGACACAGGGCCCAGTTTGAAGGCTTCTCTGATACTCCTGGGGATTGGGAGGATGGGTTAAACAACAGGTATTTGACATTACCCATATCTACAGGATGTACACAGGGCCCAGTTTGAAGGCTTCTCTGTACTCCTGAGGGATGTGGTTTGAGGACTGGGTTTTAAACACCAGCCTATTTGACATTTTCCCATATACCTACAGGAGGCACCCACAGGGCCCCAGTTTGAAGGCTTCTCTGTGATACTCCTGGGGATTGGCGAGGGTATGTGGTTTTTTTAAACAGCAGTTATTTGACAGCGTACCATTTTTATGGATGACAGGATGACACCCAGGCCAGTTTGAAGGCAGTGCTCGTACCTCCTGGGGATGGAGGATTGGGTCTTGTAAACTGTGGGCAGGTGCAGGCCTGTGACCCACAGTGTCCGAACATAACAAGGACAGCAAGGCTAGCAAGACCTGAAAATGAGGCCTGTGGAGAGGCATAAAGGATTTCACATCCACCAATATGCTGCTAAAGTAAGATAGAACTCAGTAGAAGTATAGAAATAGCTAAGGTAAGCAGAACTGCAGTATTGAAAAGATTGGAAAAAAAATACAGAAAATACATGTTTAAAAGTTACTGATAAGAAAAAGTACATCTGCAAAGAAATAATTGGGAGTGCTGACAGATGAGTTGCAGAGCCCAGCTCCTCTGCACGTACAAAATTGGTTCTATGGCCTTGAGAGTGTGAAAGTAAACAAGTTGATGAACTGGACCATTGTAATTGGGACTAGAAGGGGGGTATGCAGCGTGTCAATGCCCACTGGTAGGGGACATAATTGGATAAACTTATCAGTACCGGGACCAATAGAAGAGGTACGGGAGGTACGGGAGGTTACCGGGACCAATGAAATGTTTTTCTATACCTAGAATGGAACAGAAGTCTATAAAAGTTGTTGTAATGCTTGAAAACTTTGCTCAGCCATTTTGAAATTGATCTGGTTCGAGACTTGTGCACAAATAAATGCATTTGGACCTTCTGAACAGACTCCTGGTATCATTGGTATTGTCTGCGCTTTGCTGCTACATATTCCTTGGTGCATTGGCCTGGGAAGTTGTGGCAATTCAAAGTGTATATAGGGCAATATACCACGACTTTCCGCCTCTATAGGCTTGCGTCCTGCCGGGATCGCGCCCTTCCGACGAGGGCTGCTCCCTGGCGCCACCGGTCCCTTGTATCGGAGGGAGCTGGTCGGACCTCGGCGGGGTGACGAGCCCGGCTGGAGTCAACGCCTCGAACCCGAGTGAGGGGAGTCCGAGGTCCAACTCATGCGCCTGCTTGGGAAGTTTGAGGACCGGATCCGGTGAGTATAGTTTTGATTTTGGGTCTAGACAGAAATAGAAAGCGCAGTACTGCCATTGGAACTTGGAACTTTGGAATTTGTAATCTCGAGATATTGGGAATTGGTAAGAGAGCATGATCAACTCTCAAGGAAGGGCCGAGTAACCCCGCATGGGAATTCGCCGGGTGAAACCCCCATCCTTTTTGTAATTGGGAAATTGGAAAAGGACTAGTCAGAATAGATAGAAACGAATGCATTCTGGGATACGTTGCTAGCATGATTGTGTGAACGAAGTGTGAATGAGAGGTCTGGCAGCACGGACCAAGTGAAGGCGGACCCCTGAGTAGCGCATTTCCTGACCGGGCGCGACCGCGTTCAGGTCGCAAAAAGGGGGAAGCGATTGTCGTCTGTCTTGTTATTTGTACTCCTTATACGTTTCCAGGGCCGTGAGGACCCCTTACCCACGGTCCGCCCTCCTTTTCCCTGTTGTCTGTTGTTGCGCGCACACATCGAAATGGGAGGGGCGGGGTCTACTACTAGAAACACTCCATTAGAATGTATGATCGCACCTTTTAAAGAGGGATATTCAGGAGATTATGGTATTAAAATGACAGCAGCCGTTTGCAGATTTTGTGTACTAGGGAGTGGCCCGATCTAGACCCCATCTGGCCCCGAGAGGGGAACGTTCAATGTAGAGATTATTCAGTCAATACACCGTAGAGTGCGGATAGCGCACCCCGATCAGTACCCCTATATAGATTCTTGGTTAAGTATTTGTGAAGATCCGCCCTCCTGGGCGCCAGCGCTGTTATGAGGAACAGTGCAGAATAATGTTAGCTAAAACAGATTCTAGACAGAAAACGGAACAGCCTAGAATGAAAGAGCAGGATAAGAAAGCCAGAAAGAAGCCCATCCTGGCAGATCCTGATTCCCCAGAAATAACTCTCAGGCAGCCCCGAACCCCAGGTCCAGTAAGAGTAGCCCGGCGTCCTGCCCCAGAACCCAGAGACGGCCAGAGCCGAGGCGGGACCCAACCCCTGATCCCCCTCCCGGAGGAGAAAAAGAGGAAGAACTAGTGGAAAAAGAAGAGGAGGACATAAAAAGCGAGTCAGAAGTGGAGATAGAAGAAGGAGAAAGAGAGAATCCCCCAGATGAGGAGGACAATGTACAAATAATTGAGAAAGCTAGCGCTAGCACTAGCACGCCAGTGAGGAGAGAAACCCAAAGCAAAACCTGTTGAGAAAAAGAAAGTGACTCCTGCAAAGGCAACGACGATAACCCTTAGATCCCAAAAGACACCTATGGCAGCCAAACTGTTTCCCTTACGGCAAGTCCCGGGAGTGCCCGTAAAGAATGATAATGATGAAGTGGTAGCGGGACCCCTAACTTATGTGTATATCCCTTTCTCTACAACTGATTTATTAAATTGGAGGTCGCATTACGCCTCCTATACTAGTAAGCCCCAGGAGCTGACAGAATTAGTAACTAGTATTATGGAAACTCACCAACCCACTTGGCCAGATTGCCGTCAGCTCCTGACCACCCTATTCACGACAGAAGAGCGAGCAAGAATTAGAAAAGCAGCTATTGAATGGATGGCAGAGAACCCTGTAGCTCCGGCACAGGGGCAGAATATAATAGACCGTCGGGAAGCAGCTCAGAGAGAATTCCCGAATGAAGACCCCCAATGGGATCCAAATACAGATGAAGGATCCACAGCCCTAGCCCTTTTTCGCCAAGGCTTCTTACAAGGCCTGAGAAGGGGGGGCCAAAAAGCTATGAACCTTTCCAAAGTTGCAGGAGTTATCCAAGGGATAGATGAGAGCCCAGCAGATTTTTATGAGAGATTAACTGAAGCATACAGAATGTATACTCCCTATGATCCCGAGGCACCAGGAAGTTTATGTATGGTGAATTCTGCTTTTGTAAACCAGTCTCAACCAGACATTAGACGCAAATTACAGAAGTTAGAAGGGTTTGCGGGCATGAATGCAACACAGTTATTGGAAGTCGCTCATAAGGTGTATGTGAATCGTGATACTGAAAGACAGAGAGAATGTGATAGAAAGATGAAGAAGAAAGCTGATTTTTTGGCTGCGGCCATAGTGGAACAGAAAAGGGGAGGTGTCCCTAGTCGAAGGAGCAGAGGAAGAGGGCGGGGTCAAGGCGGAGGCCGGACCCAGAGACTAGGCGTGAACCAATGCGCCTATTGCAGAGAGGAAGGACATTGGAGAGATACGTGCCCGCAACTCGAAGACGCCCAGCATGATGACGACAGCAGCCATCAGTGGCGAGAAGAAAGACGAAGCTATCCCCGAAGCCGAGGAGGAGCCAATCGAGAACAATTCCAGCGAGAGAGAGGAGGAGCCATTCAAGCATTGGCCACACCAGCCCATGACGAGAATGACGTGGATTAGGACAGACCGGGCTCCAAGTTTGCTTTAGGTCTCCAGGAGCCTATGGTCGGAATACAAATAGGAGACCAAATTATGGACTTTATGGTTGATACTGGAGCACAACATTCAGTAATAGACAAAAAGATAGCCCCATTCACTACAAAAGCAGTCACCATCATAGGAGCAACTGGTGCCAAAGCCACAAAGTCTTTTCTTCAAAACCGAATATGCAGTCTGGGAGGACAGCAAGTAACTCATCAATTCCTTTACATGCCCGAATGTCCAGTGCCACTACTGGGACGAGATATGTTAGCCAAGCTTCAAGCACAGATATCTTTCTCTGAACAAGGAGAAATGCAAATGACAGTAAATCCCCAAACCAAACCAGCAGGAGTAATGCTGCTGACAGTTCCTCGAGAAGAAGAATGGAGGTATTACGTTGATGACTCCATTCAAGATACCTATTTTGAACAAACTATAAAGAACATCGATGCACCACCTGGAGTATGGGCAGAAGGCAGTCCCCCAGGCCTAGCCAAGCATATAGCTCCAGTAATTGTAACCCTCAAGCCTAGTGCTACACCAGTGCACGTCAAACAGTACCCACTCCCAAGAGCCGCAATTGAAGGCATTCATCGCCACCTACAAAGATTGCTTGAGTATGGCCTACTAAAAGTATGTCAATCCCCATGGAACACTCCACTTTTGCCAGTAAAGAAACCTGGGACAGATGATTATCGCCCAGTGCAAGATTTGAGAAGAGTAAATGATGCAGCTGAGA
This sequence comes from Ichthyophis bannanicus, assembly GCA_033557465.1. Lineage (NCBI taxonomy): Eukaryota > Metazoa > Chordata > Amphibia > Gymnophiona > Ichthyophiidae > Ichthyophis > Ichthyophis bannanicus. The sequence continues at coordinate 7,452 of JAWIIG010000343.1, forward strand.
CCATACATCCAGTCGTACCCAATCCTTACACCCTCCTAGGACTGATACCTGCTGAAGCTACCCATTTCACTGTACTGGATTTGAAAGATGCATTCTTTTGCATAAGATTAGCCCCTGTAAGCCAAATATTGTTTGCATTCGAATGGCAGGACCCCATCTCTGGAAGAGGGGGCCAACTTACCTGGACAAGATTACCCCAAGGATTCAAGAATTCACCTACCATCTTTAGTGCTGCACTGAATCAAGACCTTTCAAGCTATCCAGTAGCCCCGGGGAAAGAGAGTGCTTCTCCAATACGTGGATGATCTTTTGATAGCTGCCATTTCGGAAAGTGAATGTATATTAGCCACCAAAGACCTCTTGCAGTTACTAGATGAAGCTGGATACAAAGTTTCTAGAGCCAAAGCACAGCTATGCCAAAAAGAAGTGAAATACTTGGGTTTTCGTATTACCCAAGGAAGCCGAAGATTAGGCAGAGAAAGAAAAGAAGCAGTATGTAGAATTCCAACTCCAACAACCAGAAAGCAAGTCAGAGCCTTTCTGGGTGCGGCAGGATATTGCCGAATCTGGATACCCAACTTTGCCCAAATTGCCAAACCACTGTATGAAGCCACGAAAGGAGAAGAAAAGTCACCGCTGGAGTGGGGACTTGAGCAGGATACAGCCTTCCAGAAGTTAAAAGAAGAATTGATGTCATCACCAGCACTTGGACTACCAGATGTCCACAAACCTTTCCACTTGTTTGTACATGAAGCACAGGGAAATGCCTTAGGCATGTTGACTCAGAAATTGGGAAATTGGGAGCGACCTGTAGCCTACCTATCGAAACAATTGGACCCTGTGGCCAAAGGATGGCCACCTTGCTTGAGAGCAGTTGCAGCTACAGCGCTACTAGTGAGTGAAGCAGACAAACTCACACTAGGACAGAACATACGAGTCACTGTGCCACATGCAGTCCTTGCCCTTATGGAACAGAAAGCAAATTATTGGCTCACCAATTCCCGAATGTTGAAGTACCAGAGCATGTTATGTGAAAACCCACAGATACAACTTGAAGTGAGCCATGCCCTGAATCCAGCCACCTTGATACCCATCAGTGAAGAACTCCCAGAACATGACTGTATCGAAGTCATGGAGACTGTGTTCTCCAGCCGACCTGACTTGACAGATGTGCCCATAGACAATCCTGACCAAATCTATTATGTTGATGGGAGCAGTCTCATCCTTGATGGACGACGCTGTGCCGGATATGCAGTCGTCACTCAACATGAAGTAGTTGAATCATCAGCCCTAGCCTCAGGCACATCAGCCCAGAAAGCCGAATTGATAGCACTTACCAGAGCATTGTTGTTAGGAGAAAAACTTGTGCTAAATGTATATACAGATTCCAAATATGCCTTCACTACCTTGCATGCCCATGGAGCTCTCTATAAAGAAAGAGGACTCATCACATCCGGAGGAAAATCAGTCAAATATGGTCCCGAAATATTGATGTTACTTGATGCAGTATGGGCCCCAACACGTGTAGCTGTCATGCATTGCAGAGGACATCAAGCAGGAAAAGGAGAAGTTGCCCGAGGGAATAGATTTGCAGATGCCTCAGCACGACAAGCAGCTATGACAGGACAAATTGCCCCACAAGCTATGCCAATGCAAGCAGCATTGTTTCCAGTACCCTTGAATTTATGGACACCACGATATACCACCAAAGAAATGGATTACTACTGTAACAGAGAAAATGGAGTACTGAAAGACGGATGGATTGAGCTGCCACCAGATGAGGGCAGTCAACCTCCGGGAAGAATAGTAATTCCTGAATTGTTAGGACCAGCCTTTGTCAAAGCTTTCCACGAAGCTACCCACTATGGAAAAAGTGCCATGGAAAAAGCACTCAGACCACATTTCTACATCCCTCTGATGACAACCATATCAGCTTCAGTAGCACGACAATGTCAAACTTGTGCCAAGAATAATGCCAAGCAAGGCCTTATTACAGCACCCCGAGTTCAGTCAAGAGGTGTGACCCCCATGCACAACCTCCAAGTTGATTTCACCGAAATGCCAAAAGCCAATGGGTACCATTACCTATTAGTATTAGTTTGTACTTTCTCTGGGTGGGTAGAAGCATTCCCAACCAGAACTGAGAAAGCCCGAGAAGTTACCAAAGTCTTAATGAGAGAGATTGTCCCCAGATTTGGAATCCCAGCAATAATAGGGTCAGACAATGGACCCTCATTTGTCTCCCAAGTTACTCAGCAGTTAGCAAAAGCCTTGCAGATACAATGGAAACTCCACACTGCATACAGACCCCAGAGTTCAGGGAAAGTTGAGCGAATGAATCGTACCTTGAAAGCCCAAATGTCCAAGCTTTGTCAGGAGACACAATTGAAGTGGCCCCAAGTGCTCCCCATAGCTTTATTCAGAATACGCTCAGCTCCTGTAAAGTCAACAGGATTTTCCCCTTTTGAAGTTTTGTATGGTAAACCCCCACCAATAGTGCAGGGAATCAAAGGAAGTCTAGCCCAAATTGGTTCAGAAATAACCAGACAAGAACTCCTAGCTCTTAGTTTTGTTCTGCAGACTCTCCATACGTGGATCCAAGACCAGTTGCCTATCAACTTGACGGAACCCTTGCATCCCTACCAGCCTGGTACCTCGGTGTGGATCAAAGATTGGAAGAGGACACCGTTGGAACCCCATTGGAAGGGACCGTACACCGTCATCCTGTCTACCCCAACTGCAGTAAAGGTAGCCGAGATCGACGCCTGGATCCACCACAGCAGAGTCAAGCCCGCCGCTGATCCTGAACCTGAGCAGTGGACAGCAGAACAGCATCTTGATGCACCCTTGCGAGTTACTTTGAGACGGCAACCAGCAGCTTAGACACTTCATCACAAGTGCTTTGCAGCAGCCAAGTCTTTCGAAGAGGATTGCTGTTTTCCATACAGCAACAGCTTTGTTTCAACGAACCCAATCTGCGTGCGATTTTGCGCACTACTTTGATACTATATTGAACCATACTTCAGAAACCAACTAAATTACCAAGTTGGTTGAGGTGTGATGGACAACTTGAGGATCTTCAATCAACACTCAGCACCCGTTAAATTGCTTCATTAGCAGACGGGACGAAGAATAAAAGACCGTCGTGATCAAGATCAGCAAGCTGAGGATTCAGAAGAACTCCAATCAACATCGACATGCATCTTTACTTTTGCTTTGCTTTGGTTGCCTTCTTTGGAGGTTTTGAACAGACTCATGCTTTACCTCCATGCACTGCCTGCATTACTTCTACTAGAACTGGACTGAAAGTAACTCAGACTTTGCTTTATCATTCTTACTATACCTGCAAGGGGACAGTAACCCGGTGCATCTATAACACCACTGAACTGAATGTTTGCACTCATGGGAAAATTAAAGCATGCTATAATCCGCATCAGAATCCATCCTATTACACGTTGGAAATAAGATGGAAGGATGCAGATGGACCTATATTAGCTGCTACGCCACCACTTAAGGACATTACTAAACCTGCTGTTTTGAATTTTGATGCATGTAATGCTATTAATAGAGATAGTTATTCCACCTGTGGTACATGGGAGAAAGCGTATCGAAATGACCATAAGTATATGTGTCCAGAAGGTGCCACGGGATGGAGAAAGTGTACAGGTAAAAAGGAACCAGGCTATAGTACTGCCCCAGCAGCAGACTACTATTGCCCGTATTGGGGATGTGTTTTTTATGCTACCTGGAACACTGGTATAACTGATGAGAAAATAGATAAACGAATGGCTACTTTAACCAAGCCAACCACAAATGATAAATGTCAGAAAGATGCTTGCAACCCCTTACACTTACGTATACACAATCCCCATGCATGGAAACAAGGATATAAGTTTGGTTTACGTATTGCTGGAGGAGCAATAGATCCAGGGACCATTGTGTATATCAGATTGAATACCCAAGCCCACAAGTCATCTAAATATCATATTCATAATACTTTTTATGAAGCCATGCATGTAAATAAGTTTGAGATCCCTCACCCCTCACAGAATTTATTTCTAGAATTAGCCGGAGCAGTAGTATCTAGTCTTAAGATCACAGATTGTTATTTCTGTGGCGGAACCCAAATGGGAGATCAGTGGCCATGGGAAGCCCAAGAGTTGAATTATTCTATGATTTATAATCAGACTGAATTACATAAGACAACCAGTGAATGGGTGTTAGCGCACTCAATCGTTGGACGTCTTTGCTATGCCAGAACTGGACCCCAGTTCACCCAAAAGGTAGGACAGCTGGTCTGTCTTAGCCAGAAGTACTATAATGCCACGACCAAAAAGACAGCTTGGTGGTCAGGAATTAGACATCCTGAACCTCCTAACCCATTAGCCAGATTTCCTGAACTTGCTGGTTTATGGACTAACCTTGCCAAAGTCCAAGCCTGGCAAGCCCCACCTGGCCTATATTGGATCTGTGGAAACCGAGCATATGCACAACTCCCACCACACTGGGGAGGAGCATGTGTCTTAGGAACCATCAGACCTTCTTTCTTTCTTTTAAACACTGAACATGGAGAACAATTAGGATACCCAGTATACACTACCCACCGACACAAAAGAGCACTAAGACAGAAGAGAGAGGCCTTACAGATAGGCAAGTGGGAGAAATGGCAAGGTGATGATTGGCCACCAGAAAGAATCATTGAATATTATGGACCCGCCACCTGGAATGATGATGGTATGTGGGGTTATCGGACCCCAGTCTATATGATTAATCGTATTATTCGCTTACAAGCAGTAGTTGAGATAATAACTAATGAGACTAGTCATGCACTTACACTTTTAGCTAGACAAAGTACACAGATGCGCACTGCGATATATCAGAACAGAACCGCTTAGCACTTGATTATTTGTTAGCAGCTGAAGGAGGAGTATGTGGTAAACTGAACTTAACCAATTGCTGTTTGAAAATAGATGATAAAGGTCAAGTAGTTGAAGAAATTGCTAAAGATATGCAAAGACATGCTTATGTGCCAGTGCAGACTTGGCACTCATTGAAATTTCCTAATTGGTTTGCTAACCTCTTTTCATGGGTGGGAGGATTTAAGACTTTCATCGTATTGGTACTAATCCTTGTTGCAGTTATTTTCTTATTACCATGTTTAATCCCATGTTGTATGCGTTCCATTCATAACACTATTGATAGTACAGTAGAGCGGAAGACCGCAACAAAAATCATGGCTTTATATACAGCTAGTCCTGGTAGAAATCCTTTAATCAGGATGTGATTCTTCAGAAAGTGATTTAATTCTCACACCTTATTAAGTAATAGGGTGAGATTAATCAAAGGGGGGAATGTGGGCAGGTGCAGGCCTGTGACCCACAGTGTCCGAACATAAGCAGGCCAGCATGGCTAGCTTGACCTGTCAAATGAGGCCTGTGGAGAGGCATATAGGATTGCACATCCCCCAATATGCTGCTATTGTAAGATAGAACTCAGTAGGAGTATTGAATTAGCTTAGGTAAGCAGAACTGCAGTATTGAAAGATGGAAAAATACAGAAAATACATGTTTAAAAGTTACTGATAAGAAAAAGTACATCTGCAAAGAAATAATTGGGAGTGCTGACAGATGAGTTGCAGAGCCCAGCTCCTCTGCACGTACAAATTGGTTCTATGGCCTTGAGAGTGTGAAAGTAACAAGTGATGAACTGACCATTGTAATTGGGGACTAGAAGGGGGGTATGCAGGTGTCATGCCCACTGGAGGGACATAATTGGATAAACTTATCAGTACCTGTGACCAATAGAAGAGGTACGGGAGGTACGGGAGGTTACCGGGACCAATGAAATGTTTTTCTATACCTAGAATGGAACAGAAGTCTATAAAAGTTGTTGTAATGCTTGAAAACTTTGCTCAGCCATTTTGAAATTGACTGGTTTCGAGAACTTGTGCCACAAATAAATGATTTTTGGGACCTGACTTCTGAAACAGACTCCTGGTATCATTATTGGGTGTCCTGTCTGCGGCTTTGCTGCTACAAAACAACAGTATTTGACATTCCCATATCTACAGGATGACACAGGGCTCAGTTTGAGGGCCTCTTCTGTACTCCTGGGGATGGGGGATGTGGGGGTAAAACAGCATTAGTAAACATTCCCATATCTACAGGATGACAGGGGGCCCCCTTTGAGGGCTTGCTCTGTACTCCTGGGGATAAGGGGGATGGGTTAAAACAACCCATTATGTGACATTCCCCATATCTACAGGATGAACCACAGGGCCCAGTTTGAAGGCTTCTCTGGTACTCCTGGGGATGGGGATGTGGGCGTTAAACAGAATTAGTAAACAGCCCATATCTACAGGGTGACAGGGAGCCCCCTTTGAGGGCGTCTCTGCTAACTCCTGGGGATAAGGGGGATGGGTTAAACAACAGTATTTGACATTACCATATCTACAGGATGAAACAGGCCACAGTTTGAAGGATTCTCTGTACTCACTGGGGATTGGGAGGATGGGGTTAAAACAACAGTATTTGACATTCCCAGATGACAGGATGAAACAGGGCCCAGTTTGAAGGCTTCTCTGTACTCATGGGGATTGGGA
>JAWIIG010000344.1:0-13831 GCA_033557465.1 Ichthyophis bannanicus
TGTGGTGCCTTTACACAAAAGCTGAAGTAAGGGATGTGGTTGAAAACTACAGGCCGGTTAGTTTTAACTTCGGTGGTGATTAAATTATTGGAAACACTGCTGAAAGAAAAAATAGTGAGGTTTCTGGAGTCCAACGGATTACAGGATCCGAGGCAGCATGGATTCACCAGAGGCAGGTCTTGTCAGACAAATCTGATTGATTTCTTTGACTGGGTGACCAGGGAGTTGGAACGAGGGAGAGCCTAGATGTGGTGTATTTAGATTTCAGTAAAGCCTTTGACACTGTTCCTCACAGGCGACTTATAAACAAACTGAGCACCCTAGGGATGGACCCTAAAGTTACTGCTTGGGTTAGAAATTGGTTGGGTGGGAGGCGACAAAGAGTACAAGTAAATGGAGCTCACTCTGAGGAGAAGGATGTTACCAGTGGTGTGCCCCAGGGATCTGTCCTTGGTCCGATTCTTTTTAACATCTTTGTTAGTGATATAGCGGAAGGGCTGTCGGGTAAGGTTTGCCTCTTTGCGGATGATACCAAAATCTGCAATAGAGTAGACACCCAGGAAGTGTAGATAACATGAGGAGGGATCTAGCTAAGCTTGAAGAATGGTCTAGAATTTGGCAGCTGGGATTTAATGTTAAAAAATGTAAGGTCATGCATTTGGGCTGCAGCAATCCAAGGGAGCAATATAGTATAGAGGTGAAGTACTTTTGTCCACTAAAGAAGAGCGGGACCTAGGCGTGGTTGTGTCTGATGATCTTAAAGTAGCTAAACAGGTAGAAAAGGCGACGGCAAAAGCTAGAAGGATGCTTGGGTGCATACGGAGAGGAATGGCTAGCAGAAAAAAGGAGGTGATAATGCCTCTGTAAGTCTTTGGTGCGACCTCATTTGGAGTATTGTGCAATTCTGGAGACCGCACCTTCAAAAGGATGTGAACAGGATGGAGTCGTGCAGAGGGTGGCTACTAAAATGATTAGTGGTCTTCATTATAAAGCATATGAGGACAGACTTGAAGGATCTTAATATGTACACCTTAGAGGAAAGGCGGGATAGAGGTGATATGATTGAGATGTTTAAATACCTCCATGGCATAAATGTTCAGGGAGAGAGCCTCTTTCAAAGTGAAAGCAAGTGCTGCTACGAGGGGACATGGGATGAGGGTGAAGGGAGATAGATTCAGTAGTGATCGGCCGGAAATATTTCTTTACGAAATAGAAAGTGGATCCATGGAATAGTCTCCCAGTGGCGGTGGTAGATATTAGGACAGTAACTGAATTCAAAAAAAAAGCATGGGACAAACAACAGAGCGGATCTCTAAAGGTAAAAAGGGGACTGTTGGTAGTTGTTGAGATGGGAAGGACAGACTCGATATGCCCTTTGGTCTTTTTCTGTCATCATAGTTTTCTATGTTTCTATTCTCGCATTGTTGCTTATTTCTCTGTGTTGGTACTTATTACGCACATTCCCAAGCAGGCTGTCCAGCCCCCTGTGCAGCCAATCATGAATCGGGATGCCCAAAGGTAGCCCCGATTCGGCTCCCAAAGGGGCTAGATGTGCTCCCGGGATCAGAATACAGTACTACAGCCTGGATGTAGGGAGGAGTGGGCCTAGTGGTTTGGGGCAAGTTAACCTCAGGTCCCAGAAGGTCAGGGGTTCAAATCCCAGTAGAGGAACAGCAATCTTGGGCTGGAAGGATCAGGGTTTCTAGTCTCACAGGTGCTCTTTGGGTGGTCATGGGCAAGCCACTTAACCCTCCATTGCCCATGTTTCCTGTACGTATTAGTGTATGTTTCTCATAGGAGTAATCCCCTTGTGTTAAAATTTATCCCCCAATTGTGACCACGATGATTGAAAGATCAGTGGTATACAAAATGGTCTAAATAAATAAATAAAATGTCTAGGCTGAGCACTGATTCTGATCAGCCTGCATGCCCAGCCACATGTCCTGACTACCTCAGTCAGACTCCCTGAAGTTGAGCTGCAATGCCATGGTGTCCCAGTTGGCCATTGCACATGTGGCACCATTCAAGGAGCCACAACAAACTGCCCCTGCAGGCACTGGAAATCCTCCTTTTCTTTCTCTGCAGCCAGACCCTCAATCAGGCCTCCCATGGCCAGGGTCTGGATGTGGGCTGCTTACTGCGACCAGCGCTTTATTTGTTTTTGTTGGCCTGGCAGCATCTTCCCTCTTCCTCCGATGTCCGGGGGGGGACTTAGTCCACCTCTGGGCTTGGCATAAAAGTTCCCTCCGTCTATGTTTCAACAAACCCCCGGACCCTACAGGGCCGACCTCTGAATCAGCCCTGTATGTCCGCAGGTTGCTGCCTGTCTCATTGCCCCACCCTCACTCTGCTTCCAGAATGTCCCCTCCCGCCTCCATCTAGGCCTCCCCATACAAATGCACTTTTCGCATGGGGAAGCTTTATATGGATAAAATCAACCATTTAACTTGTTAAATGCTTCAACATTATCCATATATCAAAGAGGCTTTGGCACTGGATTAGGCCTGATGGAGTTTAGTGGTGATATTCCTTGACTAAATGGATAAATTATACAATTAAAGTTAGGCTTGTTAAATAGCAAGCCTAACTTTAAACATGCAAGTGCTAGCAAAGTCACCAGTCATATATATATATATACAAGGTGGCCCAAAAAAGTGAGAACATCTCATGGCATGTAAGTTATTTAAAAATTCCAAGACGATGTATTGATTGACACATTTAAAAAAAGATGGCGAATGGAAATTGTCAAAATAAGGACGATATATCGCTAAAAAAGGCAAATTAATAAAGTATTTAAGCTTTTAATTTATGATATTTTCTCACTTTTTTGGGCCACCCTATATATATATATTCCAAGGTGCTGGACAAATGGATAGTTCAACTGAATATATAAACAGAGTTAAGTACAGGTGCCTCAGTTTTAGACACTAGACAGCCCCTATGAATATTGAGCACAGGATGTTTTTCTTAATTTGACTTATTTTGTCGCAGTGGAGAGTTAGTTTTTACATTCATTGCTATTCAATTTAATATCAGTGTGACTAATTTAATTTGAATTTTGAATTCACCTCTGCACGATTGCAATATGGGGGTTATTTTTAAAAGCCTTAATCGTGATTTACTTGGGTAAATACAACCACTTACATGTGCAGATGCACCACAGCTACATGGTCATTTTAGCAAATGCTCATTTTACAGATGGTTTTCAATAACAGGTTGAAATTTCATGGGGTGTGTCGGCCAGCATGGCTGGGCAGGACAAAAATCTACACTGTATTCCCCATTTCATATAGGGAATGCATGTTTAAGTCCAAAATTGCCCACGTTCAGATTTACACACCTGCTCCCTGATGTGAATATATTTCTAAAAAGTGTTCCTTTTACCCATCTTTATTCCTATTTTAGAAACAGCTCCACCTTTATAAAATACTGTTGAAATTTAGAATTTCCCAACCTCAATGTCCCATTACTGATCTCCTCTTCATAAGGGTAATTATAGAAGCATTATTCGTGCTTTGGATGTCTGAAAATGGACATAGAGATGTCCAAGCAAGGAGATGTCTCCAGAGGCATTTTAGATGTCAAATCTGTGGATGTCCCTAGCACCAGGGCCGTACCGAGTCTGTCATTGCCTGCCGCCGCTGAGAGAAGAAAAAGTGGCAGCAGCCGGCAATGGCAGACAGCTAAAATGCACACCTTAAGCCTTTGCGCCCTGTGCGGCCACACCGCTTGCACAGAGCTAGATACGGGCCTGCCTAGCACAAAGACATCTGAATCTGAATGAGGGTGTGGTGGACATCTTGAGTTGTGTCTAAGGTTATACCTGCTGCGGGCACGAATAGACATTGGAAAACATCCACAGGGTGTAGAGAAATGGCCCTCCACCATCCCCGTCCTCTCCGTGATCACAATTTTTATTTATTTACATTCTCTTATATACCGTGCTATTCTGCATCAGTGGTGGTTTACATTGAACACACTGCAATTACCATGACCAGGGCATTATACCTTGGAGATAACTATTCTACAGGGAACATGGGCTTATGGAGGGTTAAGTGGCTTGCCCAAGAGCACAAGGAGCACCTGGTGGGACTAGAAAACCCCAGTCCTTCTGGCCCAGGTTGCTGTCCTCTAGTGTGATTTGAACCCCCGACTTTCTGGCCTGAAGTACCTTGTCCCAACCACTAGGCCACTCTTCCACTCCTCCACAATGATAGCAGCAGTGGGATTTAAACACAGGCTTACCTGTCCTAGCCCACTATTTCTAAACCATTATCATTTGGTTTTCTTTTAGTAGTAACATATTGATTTACCTGGAAAACGACCTATTGCTGATATTTTTATTTCATGGAGAGATGAGGAAATCCGTCTACCTCAGTTTTTTAGAATGGTTAAATACACAAGACAGAAATCTCATGTTCAAGATGCAATTTAATAAGAATGAAATACCTTTTCTTGATATTCTTATTAAAGAAAACTGATTATGGTTTTCATACTGCCATTTTCCATAAACCAACAGATCGTAATTAATTATTCAAATGTGATAGTTTTCACAATAGTACCTGAAAAAGAACCTACCAGTGTCCCAGTTTTAGAGACTACGTAGATTATGTACAGACATTACAGAATTTGACAAACAAGCTGTTGATATGTGTCATAAGTTTGCTAATCGAGAGTATCTGATAAGGTGATTCGAAGATGAATATCACAGGTCACAGTCCGCTAGTAGACCAGATTTTTTACATACTAAAGAGAAACCAAATGATAATAAATATATGTAATCCTCCATTTTTCATACCTGTCTTCACAGATTCAAAAATAATAACAAATCATTGGCATATTTTGCAAAGCCATCCATGTTTTTCTGACCAGAGTCTGGTGATTGCTTACAGTAGAGAGAGTGTCCTCTTTTCTACCAGAGGTTACTAATACCTCAACACAAAAATGTTTGGAAAATGTTCCATATGCTCTCATTCCATTGTTTTGGATATTTTTAGGCACTCAAGTACAAATAAACAATATAGATTGTACCATAGGTCCACTGCCGGTCTACACATGTCATCTATGTAATTATTTGTCCATCCAGTCCTCCTTTATATTGGCAAGACCACATGGCAGTCAAACTCGAATGCAGGAACATAGAAGATGTATCAGGTGCAATAACCCAAAAGAAATAACCCAATGCCCCAGGTAACAGCAAACAGAGCCTTCAAACTCTGTGCACCCAGATGCTGGAACACCCTACCACTCAGCATCCGTGCAATCCCTGACCTGGCCCAGTTTAGGAAGGCAGTGAGCACTACCTCTCCTCATGTACTAGCCGGTAGACGGTGCTACAATAGCCCCATCCACGATCTAGACTGGGCCGTTCAACTGAATCTGTCCCTACAAGATGTACAATTGAATCTGACCCTACAAGACTCCCATGACTATGACTTCCCATGACGCCTAGATGTAAATAGTTACCCCAAGTTATCCAAGTTTTTAGTACCTGTTAATTGTAAGCACAGCTCAGCCAATGCAATGTGTAAGTTTTATGTTTTATGTAAACCGCACTGATGTTGAATAGCGCGGTAGAAAAGAAAATGCAAATAAATAATAAATAAATATACAATCAGCAACCCAGGTTGAACATTGGCAGACAAATGATCACTCTTTGGAAGAATTAAAAATTGTTGTTATCAAAGAGAATCCACCCCTCCCTGCATGATGGAAATATTGATAAGATTTTAGTGAAGGAACAGCAGCAATATATCTTTCAATTAGACACTGTGTGTCCGAAAGGGGCTGAAAAAAGAAATTGAGTATTAGGTGTTTTTATAATTTTCCTAATTCTTGGCTTTCCCTCCCCCTCTTCCCCCCTTTTGCCTCCCCTCCCCTTCCCTTTTCTCATTCCCTTTCTCCTTCCCCCCTTCCCCTTCCTCCCTCTCCCTCTCCCCTTCCCCTTCCCCCTTCCTCCCTCTCCCTCCCATGGATCAGAATCGGGGCTACCTCTGGGCATCCCGATTCCGATCGGCTGCGCAGGGGCCCTCAACAGCTACCGTGGAATGTGCCTCCATGTATCTATGGTGTTTCCAGTTCTATTCGCGTTTTGCATTTTATGAATGGACTTTGCCATTACATGACGTGCCCCTCATTCTTGTTTTCATTTTATCTTTGATCTGACGCATTTAGGGTTTTGTGTTAGATATGGGAGTATCTGCCTTTCTTTTATAATTAACTATTTGAAGAGTGTTGCTTCACTCCAATGTTGCCTACGTTGTTAGTTTTGTTTCAGTTTTGCTTTCTCTCCTTATTAGCATCGGTCTGCAGGCTCTGAAAGGGGTATGTTTACTAAACCAGTCTTAATGTTGCGCTCTTGTGATGTTATCACGCGATAAGGTATCTTAGCGCACGATAATGCGCACAGCGGCGCAAACGAGCGCTGAAGGCGGAGAAAGCTCCCGGAGGGCGGAGGAAGGGCTCCCCAGTGTTGGAGAGAAGGGGTCAATGGATGGAGAGTGGGAGGGGATAGGCTCCCCGCACACTAACACTGTGAAATCTGAGGGGCTGAAACTAACCACCAGTGAAACCCTGGCGTTATAGCTGATTTAAAGGGAAGAGAAACCATTTCTGTCATCAATGTACAGCAAACCCCTGAAACCTACAAAAGTGATAAGTGTGCTACATGTGCACGGAACAAAAGGGCAAATAAACATTGAAAATGACCCCAACAAAATATAAAAAAAACATAACCAAGCTGGGCAATAGTGATATTAATATGAAACAGCAAAAAATATTCCCAAGAACGCTCCAAACAAAAGATATGAATTTTGGAAGGGTCTACGCTCCGTCCCCATACAAGGTGAATGAGCCCACAGTGAAATTGCGTTGTGCAGGGTTTTCCTCTCCATCAGACAGGTTTTCCTATGGCATGCACATGTGGCGGCAACAGCAGTTGGTGGCATGTCAGAATGGCCAACTGGACAGATGCTTGGAAATGGGATACAGAGGGCTGCAGGCGGCACATGCTGTGGTACAGCTGGGGGCACAGTGCGGACTAGACATATGCCTAGGTGGCACTTAGGAATGCTGAAAACTGTACAGCAGCCAGACAGCAACTGATGAGGGCCCAACATGTGCATGAGTGTGTCTATCACAGTGTCACAGGGGATATTACCCATCAGGTACCTCAAAGTACACAGAAAATTTGCAGGCGCTGTTTGGGGGAAGCGTGCCGTCTATGCAGGCACCCTACCCCAGAACACGCACCATAGGCAGCCACCTACCTGAACACTGGATGGCCTGAGACTGTGCACCACCAGCACCAACAGCAGAAGGGCATGTCAGCATGGTGGCAGAGGGTTACTGGTGTTGTAGGGGGGCAGTGGCAGCTGCCCAGAGCAGACCATGCTTAGCCCTGTGTAGGTGGGTGCCATGCACTGCAACAGACAGGCCCTGCCGGACAAACAGTCATGGTATCACCAGGAATACACTGTCTCTGTGGCCACATGGTGGTGCAGTGCACACAGCCAGTGTGTTCAAAGGCAGAAAGTCACAGGTTCCAGTCCCAGCTGTGGTTCCTGCCAACCCAGTCCCCATATTTTACCCATACTAAAATGTGCAAATACAGACAGAACCTTTAATGCAGATGATGTAAACATGCCCAAAACACCTACATTTTACCCTACAGAGAACAGACACCATAAACAGGCGCATTACCTAGACCAGAGTCCCCCAAATGCAGTCCTGGAGGGCCAAACACCATTCAGGCTTCATGCTGCCTCTAATAAATATGCCTGTGCTGAATTTCTATGCGGCCGCCCCCATGGTATGCATATGTATCTCATGCATATTCATGAGGGATAGCATGAAAACCCGAACAGTGTTTGGCACACCAGGACTGGAGTTGGGAACCTCTGCTGTAAAGCAGCAGCAAACAGGGCAGACACACCCGCACGCACAGGCTCCATTATCCAATCCCCCTAGAGAGGCAGGACATTAGGCCCTGCGTGCATCTCCCAATACTAGCACTTGCATACCTTAGCATCCCACCCTAAACCCAGGAATACGGTACACAGCTATCAAAAGGTTGCTATGATTCTGGCAGATAGCAATTCTGAAGTTAAGTACAATTTTCTGATTGAGATGCATCATGGCAACCTTTCTTTGTCTGTGGAGTGTGCTACAGGTCCTTGTGTCTGACAGTGTTTACCACTCTGGGAATGACCCCAACAGTATTCCGTACCATAGCCATGCCTGCACTGTGCCCAGGGTGTGGTGCCAGGGCTGCCAAACACCTCTATAGATGTACAATGCTGGTATAGGTGTGGGAGTGTGTGTCTGTCTATCCAGTGTTTGGTGGCTGCAAACACCCTCCACAGCCCACACTGCCAGCACTGTTGCCAGTATTGGCCTGCCAATGTGCATAATGAGGAGCAAGGTACCATGGGTATAGCCCGGACAGGGTAGCCTGGCCAGGATGCATCTGAACAGGGCATAGGCCAATGGCTGTGACATTGTAGTGCCCGTACCACCACCTGCACCAACAGGGTGGCCACAGCATGTTCCTGCTGGGAGATCAACTCTTCACCCTGACTGAGCAGTGACCACGGCATGGCTAGGTTCCCCCATGGTGCCCTATAATGTTTTTCTCATGTGATATTTCTGGGTTCCCTTTTGGGGCCCAATCACTGACTTATCTGCTTGGTGTGTATGCATCTCCTCCAGAAACATGCACTATGGACTAGCTAGCAGACTGTCTGCAGCTAGTATGTTTTTTGCTGGAGCACCTTGCAGGGTGCAGTGGCTGCAGGAGACTATCAGATAGTGGTGGGGTGCAGCTGAGCATTTCTGGGCCTAATGTCTTCTGCTATTGCTTTATTAATGTGTACAGAGCTGCATTGACTGCCCTGTAGGGTTCTGTTCCCCAGCAGGACTGTGGTTGATGGTCCCTCTACTGCTGCCATTGCAGGGAAGTAAAAATGTGGATTTGTTGTGGGGCGACCCTGTTTCCCACCCTCCGCCCCAATGGGTTGGTTTGGGTGGGGTGGGTTGGGTGCTGGTACATAATCTACCTATGGGTCCCTAGGAGCTAAACCTGACTGAGAAATACAGATGTATCCAAAGTGTGTCTGTAAGAACTACCTATCTCACACACTAGCACTGCTGGGGACCTGCACATTGGCCTATTTCTGCCATGGAAGTGCTGTGGACCTGGTGCTGGGCATCCCACCTCACCCTCAGGGTTATCACAGTACCCGCACAATGTGACGGTGTGTAGCTACTCTGTGCCAGTAACACACATGTTCAGTTCCCCCTACCAGGCCAAGGTGCTGTGGGGGTGCATACCCCATCTTGTGTTCATCTGTAGACTGCTGATTTGCATGTGCATGCATCATGGGTATGGGTGTGTTAGCCCTATCCTGGTGATCACAGCAGACTGTTTGTGTGGTGACGTGCAGTCCTTCTGCAGCCAGCCAGGGGCTTGTTAGCAGCTATAGAGCTGTAGCCCACTGGTTACTTCACTGCCTGTAGAGCCAGAGATCCTGGGTTCAAACCCACAGTGGGGTTAGTTGATAGGGCTGTCCAAAGCATTATCTTTTTTTAATGTACATTAGTGCTGCCAGCAAAAACACCCTCAGTGTACTGTACCCATAAGGTGCCTTAGAAGGCGCTTTATAGGGCGCCCTATAAAGTGCCTTCTGAGGCACTTTATGGGTACCGTCCATATAAGGTGCCTTATAGGTATCCTATGGAGCGCCGTATAGGGTGCCCTATAGGGGACATTATAGGGTGCCATGGCGGACAGTGCACTTTATAATGTGCTCTATGGAGTGCCTTATAGGGTGCCTTATGCGGCACCTTAGGTTACGGCACGTGAGGGTGTGTTTGCTGGCAGCAATAATTAAAATACAATAAACTGCCTCAAGAAAACAATACTTACATGTCAAAGCTGATGCCTCAGCCAGCCTTATGCATTAGGCACACTGGGGGAGCAAACTCATGACCACTGTATCATCATTCAGTGTATTAACCATTGTGCTGCACCTCTGTTTCTATGTTTTGCATGTCTGGGCGCCTACTTAAGATTACCGCGCGCGTTAACTCGCTTAGTGGCGCTTCACCCGATAATGTTTGCAGCAGCGCGCGTTATCGCGCGATACTCCCGTTTTGGCTGCTTTAAGACTGAAACGCTCACTCATTTTATGGCAGCCCTCTCACTATCGCCGGGCGCACATTAAGATGGTTTAGTAAACATACCCCTAAGTGTGTCATTCAAATTAAATGGGTTTTATTCTTCTTTTTAATTTTTGGAAATTATATCCTTCTGAAACAAGTGGTCTGAGATTTTATTGGTATTAAGTATGTCTGCTAATTATGCATTTTTCCCCCTTTTCCCCCCACTATCTCTTTTTTCCCCTTCTTCCCCTCCCCTCCCTTCTTCCTACCCCTCCCCTCTCCTTCTCTTCTCTCCCTCTCTCTCTCCTCCCCCCTTCCCCTCTGTCTTTATAGTATCCTTTTGTAAAGTTTTTTTTTCCCTTTGGGAGCTAATTCGTAACAATGTACCATTTTTTATGATATATTATATTCTGTAATATAGAGTATATTTTGCTGTTTCTTGTTTGTAGGATCAGTTCATTCTCATTTTCTTTTTGTGTATAAAAAGTAATAGTTATGTACGTATTTATTTATAGGTTGCAATTTACCCTTCAACAACAATTTCTGTTGTCATTGGATATTTATATCATCATACTGGCAACACAGACTTTCATTCTTTTTTGGATTTTTAATGATTCTTTTTTGTTGATTCAACATGCAATGTTATTTATTATTTATTTATTATTTATTAACATTTCTTATATACCGCACTATTCGACATCAGCGCGGTTTACATTGAACAGAAACATCCGACAAGTTGCATATGTCTGGTCATTACAATTAACAGGATATGGAACTTTGGTAACAGGTAACTATATACATAAGGAAGTGTAGCGAGAAAAGGATACTGTTTTGTGTTTTACATTGTTGGGGACACATGTTGCGAGGGCTTGCCTGTTTGACTACTACTATTGCTGAAGTTCTCGCTATTCAAGTGGGACTGAGGTTCGGTGTTGTCATTGAGATATTTGATGAAGAGGAAATGTTTAAGGGCCTTCCTGAACTGGCTCAAGTTGGGGATTGCCCTGATATGTGCCGGTAAGGTATTCCATAGTCTTGGGCACAGAGTCGGAAAGCTCTGTTAGCTGTTGTTTTGGTGCATCTTGTCATTTCTTTTGGGATTGTTAGCATGTTTGACTCTGCGGTTCTTCTTGGTCTGTTAGGTGCAAGTGGTTGGATGAGTTTCAGATAGGGAGGAGGAGGAGGAGAGCCCCTTGCCAGCTTTGAAGGTCATCAGCAAGGTCTTAAAGCTGATCCTGGCTTGAATGGGGAGCCAGTGTAACTCTTTCAGGAGGGGTATTACATGGTCTCTCCTGGGTGCCCCAAAGAGTTTCCCGCGCTGCACTGTCATAGCAAGTTGCAGGGGGTTCAAGGTGGATTGGGGGAGCCCTTGTAGTATTAGTTTTGTATAATCGAAAAGGGAAATGATCAGGGCTTGGTAATGGTGCGAAATCATCTGGATCGAGTAACGGGCGTAGGTGTCTGAGGGATCTGATCTTGAAATAGATCGCGCTTACGGTATTGGCAATGTGTTCTTTCATGTCGGGTTTTTGATCCAGCGTCACTCCAAGGTAATGTATAGCGGGTTTCACTTGTAGTTCAGCATCATTTACCTTCACACAGTTGGTGGTATGAAGTTTGGATTCCTCGAGATGAAGAGAACCTCCGTCTTCCTGTGTTGAATTCGCAGATTTTGTGAGAGGAGCCACTCCAATATGGTGTTGAAGCAGTTAGTCAGAGGGGCGAGGTCTAGTTTATCCAATGATACTGGCATTTATAACAGAACATCGTCGGCATATATCATACAACTGACATTGAAGGTTCTAATGATGTTTGCAGATGGGTTGGATGTATATATTAAAACATCAAGGATGATAGGGAGGATCCTTGTGGCACTCCTTGACCTTGTTGAAATGGTTCCGATGTAGCCCCGTCTGCTCGAGCATGCTGCCATCTTCCGGACAGGTAGGATCTGCACCATTCGAGCGCCGTTCCACTGATACCTTTCTCTGGTTTATATGTTCCATTTTGCGGGATACCAAATAAGATGCCATTATTGTTAGTGTGATTTTATGGTTTTTTATAGACCTCTGATGCAGGCTTTAATGCCGAAACTTGGCCAAATCGGGTCCCCAAATAAAACTACCTGTGTGAAGATTACTTTGGTATGGCTGTGATTCTTTTCCTCCTCTCTGTGTTTGGTTGCCAATAATGTTGACCACAACTGTATGTGCCTACTTTAGCCAATCACTATTTTATACGTACATGCATCTCCTGATGGCGTATACTTTCTCGCTGTTATGCAGATGAATGGAGTTTGGGTGGAGTATGCAAGTATGTTCTTAAATTAAAAATACTATAATTTACATGCATTCTTTAAAAAATCTAGGTGTGAGCATTTACACCTCTCTAGGGCTTGTGTACATGATCCCTCTTTAAATTAACACACATTTTTCACTACTTATGTAGCGGCAGAGCGCAAACAATACAATAATACCATGAGTCTGTTCAGAAGGTCCAAAATCATTATTGTGCACAAGACTCAAGCAGAATCACATTCAAAATGGCTGAGCCCCGGTTTCTAGCAAAACAACAACTTTTATATCTTTCTTCTCCATTCTGTACATAGGCAAACTCTCATTGGTCCCGGTAGCCCCTTCTACCCCATCTATTGGTCCCGGTATCACTACGTAGTCATCCAATGAGGACCTTGGTCTGGGCTCAGCACCTGCTTGCCCCCCTTACAGTCCCCATTACAATGGACAGTTCTTGGACTCTTGATACAATTCTCCTCCAAGGTCACTTAGCTGACTAGAACATGTGGGAAAGCAGGGCACTGTAACCCTTCTCTCAGCAGAATGAATTAGTTCACAAAGTTTTCACACTCTTATCAGTACCAATTAAAGCTTGTTTTTCTATCTTTTGTAAGTTTTGATTCTGCTTAGCTATGCTTGGTTATGCTTAGTTAAGTTTCGATTCTATGAAAGCAGCATTGGGGGGGGGGGGGTTTCACTCCTCTGGGCCTAACCACAGGCGTTACGTACAGGTCCAGCTGCTTAGTCCTGCCTGCCTAGTTCAAGCAGCGTGGATCATAGACCTTTGCCTACCACATTCCCCTCTTTGCTTAATCTCACCCTATTTTCAATAAGGTGTGAGAGTTAAATCACTCAATTACACTGGAGTCGGATTACGACCATACGTACTAGGATTAGGGTGCCATAAGGCCAAAATCTTAGTGGCAGTCTTTGCGTTCTACTGTATTTTCGATAACACTGTTAATCGAGCGCATACAGCATGGATTATACATGGTAACAACAGAAACAAGGCTACAAATACTAATATTATCATAGCAAAAGTAGTAAGTCCCCCCAGGCCAGAGAAGATAGATTCGAACCATTTAGGTATCTTAAGACCATGCCCGGTCTGTACTGGCACATAAGCTTGTTTTCCGCATGTTTTCAGCAATCTCTTCAACTACTTGACCCTTGTCATCTATCTTCAAACAACAATTGGTTTAAATTCAACTTACCACTTACCTCCTTCAGCTGCTAATAATAATCTAGTGCCAAGCGATTCTGATATATTTCAGTACGCATTTGTGTGCTTTGTCTAGCTAGAAGTGTAAGTGCTTGGCTAGTCTCATTAGTAATTAGTTCAACTACTGCTTGTAACCGTATTCTACGGCTTATCA
>JAWIIG010000345.1:0-13787 GCA_033557465.1 Ichthyophis bannanicus
GGCCTGTTAGGCTGCTGACGCTTAGGAGCAAAGCGAGCTGCAGAAGATTGTTGGCCAGTATTTGTGGCAAATCTGGCCTTCTTGTAGAAAGGCTTTTTGAAAGATTTCTTCTTGACAGGGGTAGAGGTAGACTTAGAAAGTCTATCTAAAGCAGCATTTTCTGCATCCATTTGAGTGGCTTTGATTTGCCACTCCTTACCAAACAGATTCTCACCTGTACAGGGCAAATTTCCCAACCCATCCTGGACCCAGGGTTCAAGGTTAGAGGCCTGGAGCCAAGCAATTCTGCGAGCCGCTATGGCAATACCTGAGGCTCTGCTAGCACCTTCAAAGGAGTCAAAGGCTGCTCTGTTGGAGAACTTTGAAATATCTTGAGTATGCTTAAGCAGAAGAAGGAACTCCTCCTTTCTATCCTCTGGGATAAAGGGGAGAAAATGGCGTATTTTTAATGCAATTTCCTTCAGAAACATGCCCATATAGAGGCTGTATGAGTTGATTCTGGCAATAAGCATACTTGCTTGGAAGATTTTTCTTCCAAAAGCATCCAGAGTCCTACATTCTCTTCCTGGGGGAGTAGAAGAGTGTCTTTTAGTACTCTTGATCCTTTTCATAGCTGACTGCACCACAATGGAGTGGTGCGGGAGCTGAGTTTTTTGAAACCCAGGAGAAGGGGGGACACGATACATGGTGTCCAGACGACGAGAATGTCGAGATGGACTGATGGGAGACTCATCTCACCCTATCATGTGTACTTGAAGAATTTCATGGATGGGCAAGGTGACTGCCTCTTTGGGAACCTTAGAGTATCCTAAAATGTCTAACTTTTTTGCTCTAGGTTCTTTTTCAGAGGATACAGAAATAGAAAGACCTTTAGCTACTTCAATGATGAAGTCTTGAAAGGATAAATCCTCTGGAGGAGACATTCTCCTCTTTGGAGAAGAGGGCTCCTCAGGTAGAGTAAGGGATACTTCAGCAGAGTCATCTGATGAATCAGGATCATCAGAAGACTCAAAGTATCGTCTGTTTGCTTCCAGGGATCGATAAGCGTATCGACATCGGGGGTACCTGGAACCGGATCGGTATTCTGGTCGATGTGGAAGGCATGGGTACCGGTATCGGTTGTTAGTACCTGGAACGCGATGGCTGCTAGGTACCGCAGGGTGCCGGGGTTCATGAGGGCCTGTCGCCGCCTTAATAAAAGCCAGAAGGGATCTGCTGCATGGAGGTAACTGTATGATCTATGGACGCCACGACTGTCTGGATGTCGACAGGGTACAGGATGATTGAAGCCGGGTTACCACCAGAACAGTCTAACAGGTGACTCGGGACCTTTTCGAGGCCGTGAATCGATGTCAAAGTAACCCCCTAGGAGGAGCGTTGGAAGCCGGAGCTTCCCGAGGGGTTGTTTGGCTGGGGCAGGGTCCTCAGGGGTCAAGCCCAGGGGTATCTCGATACTTAGTGAGGGAGGATTGCCCTTTGAGGGACCTGCCGCAGTAATGTTGGGGTTTCCCTGAGAACTAATCAAATCAGAGGAGAAGAAGACCTGGAAGATGTCGATGATGGAAGAATCTGTGAGAGAAAAACAGCATGTGAAACTGGGCTGCCAGGTCTCTGTAAGCCACGTTTAGACATCAAAAAGAACTAGGAGGGGCCGCCACATTACGGAAGAACGGAATGGTCAGGACCCAAACATTTAAGAATTGTGCACCATGTTCATGGGTGTCTGTGACTGATGAAATTGCAGTAGAACCGCTGCACTTGGTGCCATTTTTTAAACCGAGAGGATTGTTTCTCAGAGGGGGATAATTGAGTGGGAAAGCCTAAAGGCCTCACAGAAGTAACACACCAAGTGAGGAAAAGGAGATTTTTATTTTTATTTTTTTAACTAAAGGAAAAAAAGGACCCGGCCTGGTTTGGGATCCGGGCTGGAATCGTGGAGGAAGGCACACCCGCTGGCAAAAAAGGATAAAAAACTACACCGAATAAACTTCTTCAGGCGGGTGACTAGGAACAAGAGCCTGGCCTTGTATGGCCGGCCGTGGGAGCTGTGTCGCGGGGAAAAAAGAAGAGAACTGAGGTAGAGTTGGTCCGGAAGGGCAGAAGGCAGCGCGACTTATGCCGCAAGTTGGAGGTCCCAATAAGCCGTTCCTTCTGGGAAGCTGTGAGAGCATTTCCCGGACTCGGGCTCCGTCCTAAAGATACCGACGTAACCCATAAAGGTGTGAGGGACTTATTCCTGATTGTTCGCTGGAGAATAAAGCAATATTCGTAGGAAAGTGATGATAAACCTCTGGTAGAACCCAGTGCGTGGGAGTTCCAGCATTCACTTTCTGATTCTTAAAGTTGTTTTGGCTCCTCATTGGCGGGGAGGAAACTCAATTCAAGATGGTAGACTTGTCTGTTTTTTTTATGAAAGAGGTTTTTCTTTTTTCTCCCACCTCCCTTCTCTCCCCTTGTTTCTCTTTCTCTCGTCAACGGTTTCTTTCCTCCACTCCTCCTTTCCTCCTCTCGCTCCTATTTCTTATTCTCCCCCCTACCCTTTCTTTTCCCTCCTTCCCGCTCCCACTTTCTTCCCCTTGCCGCTTATGGCCCATAGTTCGTCTCCCTCCCTTCCCCTTCCCCCCCTTGCCACTATCAGCACGCACGAGCTTCAAAGTCCTCAGGCTTTAGTGTATGCCGGTTTTATAAAGTAGGTTGAAGTTGTTGTCTGCAGGCACGGGCGGAGGGTCATTTATGGGACCTTTCCGAACTCGTCCAGGGCGGGGAAAACGCCTATAATCGAAGTTTAAACTGGGCGCCTGCTAGCATAGCGTTTCGTTTTCAAAGCAGCAAACCAATTATTGAAAGTCCTGCAACCTGAACTGGTAAAATCACAGTTGACATCACCTGTAACAGGTGATCTCCGGGAACAGCAGGAATTTAGTCTTCACATATGGTATCGTCGGTACCGACGGAGCCTGCGCGGGAACGCCCCCCAGCATCCAATTAGAAAGCTTTTGGGAGCATCCCACAGCGCCTGCGTGCTGCCTTCCCACCTTTCCCAACTGCCTCTCTCCAGTTGAGTTTTAAAGCTGAGACAAAAAGAGAGAGAGAGAGGGAAAGAAAAGAGATACAACTCCTAGGGGAGGTGGGTGGGTTGTGAAGACTAAATTCCTGCTATTCCCGGAGATCACCTGTTACAGGTGAGTAACTATGCTATCTCCAGGAAACAAGCAGGAATGTAGTCTTCACATACGGCAACTCCCTAGCTGCAGATGCCCAGGGAGAGACCCCAAAAGTTGTGTGCCCCTGTGAAAGGGCTCCATTTCCCCCCATGGATCTCTGGCATCCTACTGGAAAGGTGGGCAGGAGTTGTTAAGTATGGAACAGGTGTTGTAGAACAGCCTGACCCAAACAAGGCATCCTGGCAGGAGTCCTTGTCTAAGCAGTAATGGGCTGTGAAGGTATGAACCGAGGCCCAAGGTAGCTGACTCGACAGAGGTCGTCAATAGAGGAGAGTGTAGATGAGCCATTGAGGCTGCCAGGCTCTCACATTGTGAGCTGTGACATGGCCTTCCAGGAGAGAGAGAAAGAAATACACTGTGGCAATCCAGTTGGACAATGTTCTCTTGGAGACTGGAAGTCCCAAATGAGAAAGATCGGAAAGCAACAAAGAGTTGGGAGGACTTTCTATGTTGCTGTGTCCCTTTGTAAGGTAAAAGGCAAGTGCTCTTTTACAGTCCAAAGTATGAAGATTCCTTTCTGCATTTGAAGCATGAGGCCTTGGAAAAAATACAGGCAGGTAAACCGCCTGGCATAAAGTGTGGACGAGTCCTAAGGACTACCTTATCATGATGGAACCTCGTGTAAGGAGGATCAGCAACTAATGCTTGCAATTCACTGATGCGACATGCTGATGTGATTGCAATGAAAAAGATAACTTTCCAGGAAAGGAATTTCAATTTTTGCTACCTGGTCTGCACGGAGAGACCATTCGTGTGGAAGCAGAACTCGACAGTCTGTCTGCCCAAGAGTTTTGAATGCCTGGCAGATACACCGCAAAGAGATGAATCTGATGCTCTCTGGTGAGGGCCCATAGTTGCAAAGGTTCGTTGCAAAATGACAGAGAGTCTGTTCCTCCCTGCTTGTTCAGATAGAACATAACTACTTGATTGTCCGTCTGAATTAGGACTGTCTTGTAGCTCAGCTGGGTGTGGAACACTCGAAGAGCAAGGAAGATTGCTCTGAGTTCTAGGAGACTGATATGTAAGTGGGTCTCCTGTGGAGTCCAGGTGCCTTGGGTTGAGAGACCTTGCAGATGAGCTCCCCAACCCACCTGTGAGCCATCTGTTAGTAACCTGGGGTATGGGCTGCTAGAAAGGGGACCCCACCAACAGGTTTTGTCTAGTATCCAGCAAAGCTCCTATAAACTCTAGAGACTGAGTGGGAGTTAGGCTGGATTTTGGGATGTTTATGACCGGACCCAAATACTGAAGGATACGCATTGTGCAAGACAGAGAAATTCTGGCCTCTCACTGTGATGGAGCTCGAATGAGCTAGTTGTCTAAGTAGGGGAAGACGAATATTCCTAGAGCACAAAGAAATGCTGCTGCTACCACAGCCATGCATTTCATAAACACCCTTGGGGTTGAGGCCAGGCCAAAAGGAAGCACCCTGTATTGGTAGTGCTTTCCTTGAAAAAGAAAAACTAAGGAATCTTTGGTGAGTTGGATGGATGAGAACATGAGTGTACGCATCCTTGAGATCTAGAGAACAAAGCCAATCCCGACAGTGAAGGTATGACAGCAGAGTTCCCAGAGAAATCTTGAATTCTCTTTGAACAGGAATTTGTTCAGTTCTCTGAGGTCTAAAATGGGTCTGTGTTCCCCCGTGTGTTTCTTGGCCAATAAGAAAATAGGGGCAGTAACACTGTACTCTGCTGGGAAATGGGTACGTCTTCTATTACCCCATGGGCAAGACGTAAACTGACCTCTTGACCCAACTGAGTGTTGAGTGAAGTCTGAGAATTGAACTGTCTTACCACTGTAGCAGGGGGCATGCTGAAGAAATGAAGCTTGTACCCCTCTCTTACAATGGAAAGAGTCCATTCTTCTGCTGTTATTTGCCCCCCATCTAGGGGCAAAATAACACAACCTTCCTGGGATGGTGGAAGGCTCTGGCCCGTTCAGGGCCAGGAAGGCCAAGTTCTCTAGATGGGAGTCAAAGCCCCTGTGGAGGCTGAGTCTGCTGGGCCGGGTTGAGGCTTAGCAGTCTGTTTTCCTTTGCTTTGGGGGCTGATGTCCCTTTCGGGCAGACTGGCCCACAGAATGCGCCTGCTGGGTATAGGAGGGGTAAAACCTCTTCTTTTTAGAGAAGAATGGTTTCTTGTAGGATTTTTTTCCTTGCAGGATCAGCTGTAGCCTTGGATAGTCTATTCAAAGTGGTGTTATCAGCATCCAGCTCATTAGCTTTCTCTTGCCTATTTCTGCCAAAGAGATTTTCGCCTCTGCAAGGAATATTCCCCAGTCTGTCCTGTACCCAGAGTTCTAAGTCAGATGCCTGGAGCCAGGCAATCCTACAAGCACCTATGGCAATGGCAGAGCTTCTATTGCCTTATGCACTCAAAACAGTCGAAAGCTGCACGATTAACAAACTTGGAAACATCTTGGGCATATTTGACAAGTGTAAGATAATCCTGCCTCTTATCAGGAAGGAGAGGGTTCATAAGCTCTAGATCTCCTGTAATCTCCTTAAGGAACATTCCCATGTATAAGATATAAAAACTAATCATGGCAGAAAGCATAGAGACCTGGAATGTTCGACACCCAAAGGCATCAAGAGTCCTACATTCACGTCCTGGAGAATTAGATGCATGTCTTTTTGCACTCTTGATCCTTCTCATAGTTGACTCCACCACTATGGAGTGGTGTGGCAACTGAGTTTTCTGAAATCCAGGACAAGGAGGCACTCAATACATGGTATCCAGCCTACGGGAATGAGGAGAGGTGGTAAGAGGTGTTTGACTATTCATGAGATCTTGCATGATCTCATGTTAAGAATGTGGGAAAGTAGCTGCCTCCTTGGGAGCTTTAGGATACTGTAAAATTGCCAACTCCTTTGCTCTGGGCTCTGTTTCAGGAGCCACTGTGATGGAAAGACCTCTAGCCACCTCCTGGATGAAATCCTGAAAGGATATATCCTCTGGAGGGGACAGCCTACGTTTAGGCAAAGACGACTCCTCAGCAGAGAAGTATTCCGGCATCGACAGAACTGTCAGAGTCCTCAAAGTCATCGGAGGATTCAAAATATCTTCTGTCCGGGTGCTCTTGTAAAGCATGATACCGGTAACCGATCGAAGTCGGTACCGAAGGGGTCTGGTACCGGGCCTGTCGATACCGGAGGAAAAGAGTAGTTACTCACCTGTAACAGGTTGTTCTTCCAGGAGCAGCAGCAGGAATCAGTCCTCATATGGGTGACGTCGGCTTCGACGGAGCCCCCATGCGGAGCATTTTCCCCAGCTTTCAAAGGAAAGCCTTTGAGAATGCAGGCACGCATGCGCGGGTCCCCTTCCTGCCCAAAGGTGCCATCTTGCTCAGTCTGAAGACATAGCTAAGACAGCACAAAAAAGAAAATGAACTATATACAACTACAACTCCAAGGGGAGGAGGGAGGGTTTTGTGAGGACTGATTCCCTGCTGCTCCTGGAGAACACCGTTACAGGTGAGTAACTACTGTTTCTCCAGGACAAGCAGGGAAGTCAGTCCCTCACATATGGGTGACTCCCCAGCTCTGGGCTACCAGGAACCCAGGCTGAAAAATAGAGCTCCCTCTAGAGCCTCAGCAAACAGTGAGAATCTTCTCCGAGACCACACCTGAATGGTAGCCCAACACCAGGGCCGGAGGGTAGGAGTTGCCTAAACCTCAAAGAGATTACGGAAGTATGCTTGCCCGAAAGCACTGTCTACGGGACTCCTCTCGAGGCAGTAGTGGTCCGCAAAAAGTCTGGCTTGAGGACCAAGTAGCGGCCCGGCAGAAGTCTGCCAATGGAACAGAAGTGAGCTACTGATGCGGCCTTCGCCCTGACCCGGTGGGCTGTGACTCGACCCTCCAGGGAGAGGCAGGCTGCCCTGTACGCCCAGGCGATACAGTCTGCCACCCAGATGGACAACGTAGCTTAGTGACAGGAAACACCAATTTATTAGGGTCAAAGGAAATGACGAGCTGAGAAGCCCTTCTATGCCCCTGTGTATGTTCTAAGTAAAAGGACAGAGCCTTCTACAATCCAGATATGCAAGACAGTTTCGGCCCTACAGGCGTGCAGCCTAGGAAAAGAACGTCAGAAGTACCACTCCTGGTTGAGGTGGAAGGAGGACACTACCTTTGGAAGGAATTAGGATGATTCCGCAAGGACTACCCTGTTCCTATCGAAACCTGGTATATGGTCTATCCGAGGACCAGGGCCTGAAGCTCACTCACCCCCCTAGCCGAGGTGAGTGCCACAAGGAACAACACCTTCCAGGAGAGGAAATGTAAATGTCAGGTTTGCCGCGCTCAAAAGGTGGGCGAGCGAGTCAGTTGCAAGACCACATTGAGATCCAAACTCAGTGGCAGGTGGACGAATAGGAGGCTTAAGCAGAAGCAGGCTCTGAGAAAAAGCGAGACACCAGAGGGTGGCCCAAAGAGAGATGTCCCTCCACTGGTGAGT
This sequence comes from Ichthyophis bannanicus, assembly GCA_033557465.1. Lineage (NCBI taxonomy): Eukaryota > Metazoa > Chordata > Amphibia > Gymnophiona > Ichthyophiidae > Ichthyophis > Ichthyophis bannanicus. Next base: position 7,685 of record JAWIIG010000345.1, read on the forward strand.
GGAGAGCTGAGAGGGCACTGAGGTGAACCCGGACAGAGTTTGACTGAAGTCCTAGGTTGGAAAGGTGGAGCAGATATTGTAGCACCACCTGGACTGAGCAGGAGAAGGGGTCCTCCTGCTGTTGAGAACACCAAGCAGAAAACCTATGCCATTTCACAGCATAGGCTTACCTAGTGGACTGCTTCCTGGAGGCCAACACCACCTCTTCAACCTCCTTTGATAGGAGCAAGGACTACCCTTTCAGCAGCCAGGCCATCAAATAGAGGGATTTGAGGTTGGGATGCAAGAGGGACCCCTGTTCCTGAGTCAGGTCAGGTTGCAGCCCCAGAGGAAGTGGAGTATCCACTGCCAACTGCAGAAGAGGGAACCCGGCTGCCTGGACCACCAGGGGATCAGGAATGCATCTGGCGCTGTTCTCAAGGGATGCGGTTGCCTGGAACAGAACCTGGGTAGTTGCCTGTTCAGCGGACTGGCAAAAAAGATCCATGGTTGGAAGTCCCCACTTCAGAAAGATCTGTTGAACTACCAGAGGATCCAACTGCCACTCATGAGGCTGCAGGAGTCTGCTTATAGCCTTGTCTGCCAGGTAGTTTTCCTGGCCTGGGAGGTAGACCGCCCTGAGGGTCATGCCCTGATTGATAGCCCAGGAGCAGAGAGCTGGTGCTTCCAGGCACAGGAGTCTGGATCCCGTGCCTCCCTGCTTGTTGACGTAGAACATAGCCACCTGGTTGTCCGTCTGAACTAGGAAAGACTGGTGAGATAGGATCTGAGAGAAAGCCCGTAAGGCTAGTCAAACGGCTCTCAATTCCAACAGGTTGATCTGCTGGGCAGACTCCCACGGAGACCACAGGCCTTGGGTGCAGGCCCCCTGGCAGTGTGCCCCCCGGCCCTGCAGGGAAGCATCATAAGAGCATAAGATAAGAAAATAAGATATGCCATTACTGGGTCAGACCAAGGTCCATCAAGCCCAGTATTCTGTTTCCAACAGTGGCCAATCTAGGTCATATGTACCTAGCAGTTTCCCCAAGAGACACCAAGTTCCACAATGCTTGTACTGGGTCAAGCACTTGATATCTTCGGTCACTTCTTAATAATGGTTTTATGGACCTTTCCTCCAGGAACTTGTCCAAACCTTTTTTAAACCCAAAGCTACACTAACAGCCTTTACTACATCACTCCGGTAACAAATTCCAGAGTTTGATTACAACACTTGAGTGAAAAAAATTTGTTTTTAATTAGTCTTAAGAAATAGTTTACCCTGTAGCTTCATTGCATGTCCCCTAGTCTTTCTATATTCTGATAAGGTAAACAATCGATCTACGTTTACCCGTCCACTCCGCTCATTAATTTATAGACTTCTATCATATCTCCCCTCAGCCGTCTCTTTTCCAGGTTAAAGAGCCCTAACCTTTTTAGCCTTTCTTCATAGGAGTATCCTTCCATCCCCTGTACCCTTTTGGTGGCTCTTCTCTGAACCTTTTCTAAAATCGCTATATCCTTTTTAAGATACGGCGACCAGAATTGCACACAATATTCAAGGTGCGGTCTCACCATGGAACGATATAGAGGCCTTATTTGATCTGTTGTTGTATTTTCCATTCCTTTCCTTTATCATACCTAGCATCTATTTGCTCTCTTGGAGCCGCCGCTGCACACTGGGCCGAGGGTTTTAACATGGTAATCCACAAAGAGTAGTTACTCACCTGTAACAGGTGTTCTTCCAGGAGCAGCAGGAATCAGTCCTCACTTATGGGTGACGTCGGCGCCGACGGAGCCCGCGCGGAGCAATTCCTTTCCCCAGCTTTCGAAGAAAGTCTTTGGGATTGCAGCGCGCATGCGCGGTCTCTTCCCACCCAAGGATGCCATCTTGCTCAGTCGACATGACATAGCGGAAGACACAACCATAAGAATGACTGCAACTCCAAGGGGAGGAGGGAGGGTAGTGAGGAGATGATTCCTGCTGCTCCTGGAAGAACAACTGTTACAGGTGAGTAACTACTCTTTCTCCAGGACCAAGCAGGAAGTCCGTCCTCACTTATGGGACTCCCTAGCTTAAGGCTACCGGAGACCTCAAGCTGGAAGGAGCTCCCTCCAGCTCAACAGCACAGAAGGAAGGAATCTTCTCTGAATCCGGCCTTTCGGTAGCCAACACCGGGGCCGGAGGGCAGGAGTTGCCTAAACCTCAAAAGATTGTGGAGGACTGCCTGTCCGAAAGCACTAACCCTGCGGGACTCCCTCTCCAGGCAGTAATGAGCCGCAAAAGTCTGGCTGGAAAGACCAAGTAGCGGCCCAGCAGATGTACTGCCAACGGAACAGAGCGGAGGTGGGCTACAGACGCCTCCTTCGCCCTGACACGGTGTGCCGTGACTCGACTCTCCAAGGAGAGGCCGGCTGCCTCATACACCCAGGCAATACAGTCAGCTACCCAGATGGACAGAGTACGCTTAGAGGCAGGGACCCCCAACCGATTGGGGTCAAAGGAAACGAAAAGCTGGACAGCTTTCCTATGCTCACGCGTATGGTCGAGGCAGAAGGACAAGGCTCTTCGACAGTCCAGGGTATGCAGAACAGTTTCAGCTCTGCTGGTGTGCGGCCTGGGAAAGAAGGTCGGAAGAAACACCTCTTGATTGATGTGGAAAGAGGAAACCACCTTCGGGAGAAAACTTAGGGTGCGTCCGTAAGACAACCCTATTCTTGTAGAACCTGGTGTAAGGGGGCTCCGACACTAGGGCCTGTAGTTCACTAACGCGCCTAGTGGAGGTAAGGGCTACCAAGAAGAGAGTTTTCCAGGAGAGGATAACGGAGGGGGCAGGTAGCCATGGGTTCAAAAGACGGGCAAGTAAGCCTTTGTAAAAACCACAGTGAGATACCCAGTCAGGAGCTGGAGGGCGCAGGCGGGGGCTTAAGCAGAAGCAGGCCCCTGAGGAAACGCGCCACCAAGGGGTGCGAGGAAAGAGGCTGGCCCCTCCACAGGTGAATGGTGTGCCGAGGAGAGCACTGAGGTGGACTCTGACAGAGTTGGACTTGAGGCCCGAATCGGAGAGGTGAAGCAAGTATTGCCCAATACCACCGATACTAGGCAGGCAAATGGGTCCTCAGAACGCTGAGAACACCAGACCGAGAAGCAACGCCATTTGAGGGTGTAAGATTTTCGGGTAGAAGGTCGCCGAGACGCCAGGACAACAGCTTCCACCTCTCAGGACTACCCTCTCAGCAGCCAGGCCATCAGGTGAAGGGCCCGGAGGTTGGGGTGCAGGAGAGTACCCTGATCTTGGGTCAGAAGATCGGGCTGAAACCCCAGAGGAAGAGGGGTGTCCACCACTAACTGCAGGAGCAGAGGAAACCAGGGTTGCCTCGGCCATCGGGGCACTATCAGGATCACGTAGGCCCCGTCCCAGACAACCTTGAAAAGCGTCCGGGATACCAGCGGTGTGGGAGGAAAGGCATACAGTAGGCCTGTGGACCACGAAATGAGGAAAGCATCCGGAGCTACTCAGAGGATGCGGATGCCGAGAGCAGAACCGGGGTAGTTGGCCGGTTCAGGGGATGGCAAAGAGGGTCCACGGTGGGGGAGCCCCCACCGTCGGAAGATTTGCTGGGCAACGCCGGGGTGTTCAACCCCTCCACTCGTGGGGACTGCAAGAAAACCCGGCTCAGACTGTCGGCCAGGCAGTTTTCCAGCCTGGGCAGGTAAACAGCCTTGAGGAGGATGTCGTGATCGACAGCCCAGGGAGCACAGTCTCCGGGCCTCCTGTCAGAGAAGGAGGGAGCCCGTGCCCCCCTGTTTGTTCACGTAGAACATGGCCACCTGATTGTCCGTCTGCACCAATACAGACTGACGCGAGGTGAGGTGGGAGAAGGTCCGCAGAGCTAGGCGGATCGCCCGCCAGCTCCAGGAAGTTGATCTGCTGAGCCGCCTCCCAAGGAGTCCAAAGGCCCTGAGTGCGTGCTCCACTGGCAATGCGCTCCCCACCCCAGGAGAGAGGCATCTGTCGTCAGCACCTGGGAAGGTGCGGGAGACTGAAAGGGCATGCCCCAGTACCAGGTTGGGCAGGTGAAGCCACCACTTGCCGAGAGCGCAGACCACCAGAGCTGGTCGGAGTAGTCTGTACCGAACCCCGGTCCGCCAAGACACCCCTGTGGGCCCTGATGAACACATTGGACGTTGCGGTCAAGACTACAAGACAAACAGGACAGGCACTCCATCCCTGCTCAGCCGGGCGTTCGGTGTGTTTACTAGTGAGCGTGCGGACCATGGAGCGCCCATACCAGTGACCGAGCCCCACGCCCTGCAGGACCCACCGTTTTCCTGGCCAGGACAACGGGGACGCCAGCCTGCGGATTTACCTAGTCCGGCCCCATGAGGCCATGAGCACTCGTCGGCCCTCGCTCAAGCCCGATCTGGCTAACCCGATAAGGCAACGAGCATCGCAGCAGCCCTGTCTGGACGACCGTTGCCCCCATATGAACTGCGCAGATCCCCCTCGAGGACGCCGTGCCAACCCTACCCTCAACCCCTCTGTGCCGCGCCACTTCCCGATCCAGTTTATGTGACTCACAGAAAGCCCCAAATGTGCTTTGAAGCTTAGAACGGGCCTCGTCTCTTTCCCCGGCCCCTCACCGCATGTCGGTGTGCCTGTAGGCGACCTCCTATGGCCCGACTGTCCCCGCATCGCGCCACGAGCCAGTCCGTCTCAGGTATGGAAATAAACGAACACAGGCCTCTGTAACCGCCTCAACGCGAAGGTCCGCGCACCAACTGGCCAGGGCATTCTTGTGCAACCACCCTGCCGGGGCGGAAGCAACCAAGGTCCGAAAGGGGGGCAGCAACAGACAGTTCTGATAATGTTTCCCTGCCACCACCAAATCCGTGACGCTATTGTTTGGTGGTCGGAATTGAATAAGGAATGATGGGTATAGGCAAGGCCCTTTAGAAATCCAAGGAAGCATAAGCCAATCTCCACATGCTGGAGTGCCCTATCCCGGGCCACGCAAGGATTTCCAAGGGGTAGATGCATCTTGACCTTTACTTTTCATTCCCAGTCTGCCACGCGGACACCCCTGTTTGCAGGTTGCGTACATTTTGTCCAGAAGTGGGTCCACTGTGGAGGCCACCCCTACTCCTTGTTCTCTATGTGCGCGACCACGTGGAAGTACGACCCCTTATCTACGATGAGGAAAGAACCACTTAGACCCCAACAGACCTGTTGGGACACGGGCTCCCACAGGCCTGCCTCCCACCAAGCAGACAGCCTGCCAGCTTGCCTGACAGGAGCCAAGGTCCTCGTGTGCCAGGAGGGCCGGCCTTGGAGCGGGCTTCCCCTGGGAAGTAGGGGGGGGGACGGCACTACTGGTCGGAAATGCAACGAGGTAGCCCCTCTGATATCACCTGCAGCACCCATGGAAATCGGATGTTATGGCCGACCATAACCTGCGGTGGGCAAACAGTGGAACCAGCCTGCCCCCGTGCCTTGCAGGCCGCAAAGACCGCGTGGGGGGGGGGGGGGGAGATGGCCATATGCTGGCATAGTCAAAAGCCCCCACTCCCTGCCTCGCGGGCAGGGGGTGCCTGATGTTTAGAAGGCTTGGTGGGGCCACAACTCGGCCTACAGGCTCTGGCACTCACTTTCCCATGACCACCTTACGCCTGCGGGCCCTGAGTGTGGGAGCCGCCGAGACTGACCTTGGATATCGGAAGGTGGGGTTGACTTATAGGCAAGCACCTTCTCTAGTAAAAAAGCTTCTTCCCCGGCCCCTTCCGCTTCTTGCGAAGGATGCGGACGGGTCTTTCCGGGACAGGCGGACGGTTTACGATGTGAGAGTCTCGCCGGACTCGTTAGCTTCTGCGGCCTTGTCAGACATGGGCTTATCTCGCAAGAGCGTTTTCACCTCTGCACGGTTGGGACATACGACTAGCCTCTGTCCTGTACCCATGCTGTCGAGGTTCAGCATGACTGAAGCCAGGCCTGCCGGCGGTGAGCACCGATGCAAACACACCCGCCGGACGGCTCTATGGCCTCTGTCACCGGTTCGGCGGATGAGAACAGCCGAGATACCTGGCGAGCCCTTTCGCCAGGTCGCGGAGGACCCATTCCATGCCCAC
>JAWIIG010000346.1:0-13621 GCA_033557465.1 Ichthyophis bannanicus
ATAGGGTGCACTTTTGATGACATTGTCTCTGAAATGAAAAAAAAAATTTAAAAAACAAATAAAATGACACAAGAAACTAAACAAAATAAAAACTTTTGACCTGCATACGCCTATTCTATAATACTACTAGATGTAAACTGTGCTATACAGATACACATAAGAGAGAGTTCTCTGCGTACATGAAGCCTACAATGTTAATCAAGCTATGTGGAGGCAACATTTTAGAAAGGCCGTTTACGTACCTCCTGCCCTGTTCAAACTAAAATGTCCAAAATTTCATGGGAGGGGCAGCAGAGAAGGGAGACACATGTAAACATGTTCTAAAATTGACTTGTCATTGCCCCAAAAGATAAGCATTTCTACAAATATATAAGACAATGGGTACATGCAGAATAAGGGCCCACACATATTCAGAGAGGCAACCAATTTTAGAAATGTAGACAGAGGATTCAGAGTTATGGAGAAATAAAGGAAAACCTGTGGCTAGGAGGCTCGTCAAGAGAGTCACAGGATGCTTGGAACTGCTCTACCCTATCCTCATCAATGGAAGACTTGAGACTCTCACGGGAACATCTAATTGTGGCTAACTTTAAAACCAGATTACTTAGCTGTCCCTACAGGACATGGTTGGAAAATATGCACCAAGGAAGATTTCATTTTGACAATTTTGGTTAAAAAAAAAAAAATTGATGGGGTCTTATGTAGTTAGGGAAAAACAAATTCAGAGGGTTTGATCTTCCAAATTCCTCATCTGGAATACACCAAATTTACTCTAATAACTTCTGGTAAATCAAAACATCAATGGCTTTACTAATGTAAGTTCGCACAATGCCATAATAGACAAAATAAGATATGCTATACTGGGTCAGATGTCAAGGGTCTAGTCAAGCCCCGCTTCCTGTTTCCAGCAGTGGCTATTCCCCGGCCACTCAAGTTAACTGCTGGATTGCCCCAATATTTGTACACATTTCACATGCAGTCTTGTCCCAGGTGAAGCAGTGTGATTTCTCCAGTCCGCTTTTAATTATGGTTTATGGCCCTTTCCCTCCAGGAGGTCCTCCCAAACCTGTTTTGGGTTACCCTCTACACTAACACTTGTTTTACGACATCCGCCCATAATGAATTCCAGCAGTTGCCTGACTACATGTTAAGTGACAATATATTTTCTCTCAGTAGTCGTAAATGGTGCGCCACATTGGTATTTTCATTGCATGTCCCCCTAGTCCCTTATCTACTTTGTGTCAAAGGGTAAACTATGTTTACGCTTTCCACTCCACCATTCACTTATTTTTTTTCGACTTCTATCATACCTCCCCGTCACTGGCTTTCTCCTTTCCCAAGTTTAAGAGACCCTAACCTTTTAAAGCCGTTCCTTCATAGGGATTTATTTATTTCTTTTTTGTTTTAACATTATTTATTAGGGCCCGATTCTGTCTTGGACGTAGATCCCCTCTGTTGGCTTCTGAAACCTGAACTGGATGCACAGAGGGGATTGCCGATTTCGGATCCCACGGGGCACTATCTAGCGCCCACGGGATTCAAAATCATGAACAATCCTGCATGTGCAGGCCAGGACAGCGATTCTGTCTGGAACTGCATGTGGCAGGACTGCCCCCCCACCCTCAACTAACTCAGTCATGGCATTTAAATGGTGCCCCGGCAAACATGGTGTACAATATTGTCCCTTGCAACCGCATCTCAATTTAAAATTCATGATGCCGGCCGCTTGAACCAAACCTGCAAATCCCCCATAGCCTGACCCCCCTAGCCAGAGTCGGGCTGCAGGGAAGGTCGCCCTGGCCCCCCCCCCCACCCCTTCTGCAACCCCGCATTCTAAAAAACAACCCATCCAGGGATTTTTTTCCACCTCGAAGGTGGAATAACCTTCTCCGGCCTTTTTTTTCCGGCCCTGGACATACAGTGCTGAATATTAGAATTGGCTCTGTACATCCAGGGCCCCTGTCCTGCCCACCTCTCTGCCCCTGGGCTTCCCGGTCCCTGCCCACCGACTAACTATCCGCTGCATACCCAGCGGGGAAGTTAGTCCAGGGAACTGAAAGCCATCGCAAATAGCGGGGATGGACAACCCCGTTTTTGGGGAACTCCCAATCCCCGCTATTTCGTTGGTTCATGGATGGGCCCCCATACTGTCTTTTTTAAAAACCATTCAAGGAGGTTTACATAAACAAAACAAGTAACCAGTGTAAGGTATACAACTGATGTACAGAGAAACAAGAACTTAGTAGAATTTACATACCAGTTTGACTGGGCTATGTACTTTAAGGCCAGAAATATGGCAACTATGTTACAGAGAAGAGGGGGAAGGGGAGGGGCTAAGATGGGTAATGTTGTTAGACACAGCGGGGGGGGGGACGACGGGAATCACTTTTTAGGGGAAGAGTTATAAGTAACTTGTTATGGTGCGGTAAACAGAAAGCCAACTTGATTGTGCGGTTAATAGTTGTAGTCCTACATTACACGTGACCGCGGGTTGTTGTGTGGTTAAGAGATGTTGGTTGAAGGTATTTCATGGAAGCGGAAGATTTTAATTTTTTTCTTTTTCGGGAAGGTCTGAGTGATCATTAACATTCCTTCCGTCAGGTCAAGATGGGAGGATGTTCCATGGGCCAGTATGGGTGAAGGAGGTAGTATTGCGCGGCTACATGTGGATATTTGTTTGCTTTTTTTTTGTGGACTGGATGTTTAAGGAGGTTAAATAGAACTGGGTCCCCTTTCGGAGCCTGTCCCTCCACTTTTGGGTTCTTGTGAGAGGAGGGAGTGAGGACCAAGTTGCTGATTCCAATTGTGTTATGACTTTGTGAATCAAAGGTGGAGTGCCTTTAAATTTTATTCTAGCTGGGATAGGGAAGCCAGGTGTAAAAGTTCTCCAGGATGTGGGGTTGATGGGTTGAGCTTGCCTGGTGAATTACTGTTTATTGAAACATACTACCAGGGTTTTGAGCCATTTGGTAAGGGGTAAAGGTTTTGTTTTTGGGAGGGCCGTGGGTACAGGATAATCACAGTAGTCAAGGGTGGAGTAGTTTAAGGCTTGGCAGATGGGTTCGAAATGAGTCTGGACTTTTAACTAATGGGCGGAGGTTCTTTCAGAGTTTAAATTTTTGCAAGTAAATAGATTTGGTTGTTCCTTCTTATTGTGTTTCCTTGGAAGTTCGAAGATTATCTGGTTCAAGGGATTATACCTAGTATTTAACTTCCACTCTTCAAACATTAGACCGTGAGTGTCCCTCAAGATTCTAGAAATTAAGGTGGAGAAAAAAAAAAAACGGGAGGTTAAGATATGTCACAAGAATAGGGGCCTGCTGTCGTCTTCATTTGGTTTAATGATGAGAATTGTGTTGTTGTGCAGGCCCATTGTCTAAACTTGGTGAAGCATTTGTCTGATAGTGGTTGAAGTTGGGTGCTGAGATGGGTTGAAGGGGAGTGAAGAACATTAAATGTCATCTGCATAGAGTTGGTATTGATCTTATGTTCAAATGGAAGATTCTTGCATATTAGGTTGGAGGACGATGTTGAAAAGGGAGGGTTGAACTTAGCTTAGTCTGGAGCCTTGAGGCCCACTCCTTGGTTGCTGGATGGGATGGGTGAGTGCTGGAGGTTTTGTGTCTACCTAATTTCCTCGACCTTGTTTTGTATCCTGTTGTTTCAAGATAGTAGTAGAACCAGGTTTGAGGCTGGTATCTCCTGAGGCCTGATGGTACATATAGTCGCCTTTTCTAGGAAGTTGGTGATGTGGTAAGGAATGTTTTTCAAAATGCGGAAGATACAGTATATCAAAAAAAGAAGATTAAGCAGGCAGCCTTTGGTGGTTTTTGCGTGTTAGGTCAAAGGGAACTGAGTTTAGGGGAGGGATGTAAGTTAGAGTTTCAAACTCCATGGGTTCAGTTCTAAAAATCCATGTTGGAAGGGGGTCGAGGGGGGGGCTGGGTTTGTCAATAAAGTTTGTCTGGAGTTGGTTTTTGTATTAAGATTTTTAAATTATCTTTGCTTAAACAGAATAGAAAAAACTTCTACCAGCATAGGGTTATTTTATCCTTCCCATCCCCCTTTACCATTTTGGTTGTTCTTTTCTTTACCTTTTCACAATTTCTTTCTAGTAATCCTTTGGTTTAGATATTGGTGAGCAGAAATGCCACAACAATAGTTCAAGGTGCGGTCACACCATGGAGCCGAATACAGGAGGCATTACAATTATCCTTGGTTTTATTGTTTTTCTATTCCTTTCCTTATGATTCCCTAGTGTTCTATTTTGCTGCCTTTTCTTGTGCTGCCCGGATAAAACACTGGGCAAATGGTTTTTTCACATTGTACTATCTATGGATTGATATGCCCATAAATTGACTTTTTCCTTAGGTGGTGGTTTCCTATGTGGAACCTTGCAATCCTGTAAACCATAGTTGTTGGGGTTGTTTCTTCCCTAAGTGCATAACTTTGTACTTTGTCCCACATTAAATTTAATTTTGCCCATTTGGTTGGGCAGCAAATGCAATGTGTGCCTTCAAGGTCCAGTTCCTGCCAACCTCCTGGTGTACCCAAGAAAGCTCCTGGGTTTTCGGCAGTGTCCACTTGGAAGTAGTAGATTGCCAGGGGGCCCTTTTCGTACTGAGGCAATGGATGGGTTAAGTGACCTTGGCCCAAGGGCCACAAGGAGTGCTAGTGGGAAATTGAGCCCTGGTTGGCCTTGGTTACCAAGCCAGTGTTATTTTTGTTCTAAACCACTATGCTACTCTTCCAACATTTGGGTGCCCAGATATCCTCCCACTGTTTTGGCAAAATCCTCTTACAATATTTTCATAACTTCCCTACTAGAGTTTGTAACAACTTTTAATAATTTTTGTGTTATCTGCAAAGTTGGATCACCTCAACTCATTAAATTCACATTTTTCCAGGTCATTTTCTACAAATAGGTTTAAAAAACGCAAACGGGCCCCCATGCACAGATCACCTGTGGCTATTCCACTATTCCCGTCAGAAGCTAGTGCCCTTTACAAAAGGCTTGGCTGTGTTTATGCTTATTTTCTAAGATTATGAATCAATGGTCCCAAGGAGACTTGAGGTCATAAGGGAGACATCATCACTATTCATGTGGGGAAATATCTTTTTTGCATGCTATTGGTGGGCGAGGCTAATGCTTCAGGGGGCTTAGCCTAAGGAAGATACTTTTCCACTGTGAGGAGTTGTTAATGAACAACAGCTTTGCCCATATCATTAATCCACATGAAATTAAATGGCATGGGATAAAAATGCTGAAATCCGTTTTTTCCTTTTGTTTTATTTTTTAAGGAGTTTGCACATAAATAGATTTCTGGTGTCTAGTAAGATAGAGCTGGCCTCTCAGTGATGCATCAGAGATATTTTTTTCAGGAATAGGAACTTGGGGGTCTTCGAAATTTGGCGGTGTTTTTTAACCATTTTAATAATATCACAGGTTTCTGAGCTTCTTCTTCCTTTTGGGGTATTGGGCAAGGTTTTTCTGATATTTTTAATTTTTGGGTTAAACATCTCAGAAACTATAAAGAAGGGGGCATTTTTGGTTTTTAGTGTTTAGAGTGTTAACAGCTCACAGTAGGTTTTGGTCAAGTTCTATTTCTTTCTTCAATTTGTTGGCCAAGTCTACTACAAGCACCCGAAGGAGAAGAAGAGAAGCTAAAAATCCAAACATCTAAGGGACAAGTGGAAAAAAGGGCTGCCAACTTTCATGGTGAAATTCAAAAGAAAACCACGTAAGGAAAATTTAATAGTAAACCTAACACACAAAAGGAGATTGTAACATTGTAAAAATTCACAATAAAGCCAGTGGTGTTAAAATAGTTACAATGAGGGGCCCCCCACCAAAATTTTGGCTGAAAAGCCGCCCACCCCCCCCCCCCCAATTGTCAGTTGGAAGGTTGGGTGTGCCCCCCCACTCGTGTTGGCAGGCTCCCCTTTCGTGCAGCACCCCCCCCATGCAGGCCCCCCCTCCCCCCCATGTGTGTTTGTTGTACAACAAAAAAGAGGGTGGCCCGTTATTGCATCAAACTTACTTTTATCATGCTTTCCTTGCGCTGGGCTCCCCTCTTGTTAACGTTCGCCACCCGAGGCCCCAACAGTTGTTCCCCCCTTCGGGCCGAAGAAGTCTCACAACGGTCACTCTTAATCAGGAGGGACTTTAGCCAGCAAAAACAGCTGCTGGGGACTGTGGCAGACTTACAAGTAGCAGAGTAGCATGTAAAACATGATAATGTAAACGGGTGTTACCGTGCTTGCTGTTTGCCGCCACCGTGTGGACCCCCTTTTCTGCTTGGGCCCTCCCTGCATGGTTGTGGGGATGCTTGAGACAGAAATTTAACAACAATGCAGATAAAAGATTATGAAAGACATAGACCAGTGGGTTTTCACATTCTGGGGATACTTGGATCCCAAGGGGAGTCCTGCGGGACCCATCACAGGGGGAAAAAAGGCCGGTCCAACCATCAGGGGCAGATACTAGATAAGGTCAACCCTGGGCAAAGAAGCTCTTTCTGAGGGGATGGCAACAAACAACCAGCCAGTCAAAAGCAAAATAATAGATACATGACAAACCAGACAAACTCAAAGGAGCATCAGGCAACATTCTTTTGCCCCTCAGGAAAGAGTGGACCCCAAATCATATTTACAGAGCAATGTTTAATGTTTTAAAAGTGTAATGATATTTATGTGTCTTTTGGCTTCCATTGCAAGGCTTCTTTTGTCAAATTTTTGGCTCCTTTGCCTGCTTTCTCAGTCCCCCCTTGCATTTAACTTGCCCAAAGATACTTATGCTGGTTCCTGTTTGCACTCAAAAGAGCCACAAATGGACAAAAACAAAAAACAACCATATGTATAAATGCCAGACAAATTAATATTTAAAGGTGTATGTAAATCAGTTGATAATTGAAAACAAATCGCGGATAAATCGGGAAGAGTGTTATACAGTTATTTTGATTATAAATTCGTAAGGAGCAGCAAAAATCCACCTGGAACCCAGATGGCAGAACATTTACCAGGGTTGCTGAAATTTGAAGATGGAAGACCTAATCTGTAAAGTAATTTGTGAGCTATACATTAAAATCATCTGCCAGTATCTTGAGGATTGGGGAGTGGCCAATTGAAATGCCAATTTCTTTTAAAAGGGTTCCAGGGGGTTTGGATTCTGGGAAACTACCAGAATGTAAGGCTTGGCATCTGTTTACAGGAAAAAATGGTTTAGGAAACTATTATAAAAGAAACAAAAATTACTGAAAACATGTAAATAGTCAGGTCAATGGCTTAACGGCAGAAAGCCCAACATTGGATTTAGCGAGGAAAATCTTTGCTCACTAATCTTCCTTATTTTTTTTGAAGGTATGAATAAACAGGTTATGAAAAAGAAAGGTGAGCCAGTTGATAATATTATGGGTCTGATTTTTCAGAAAGCCCATTTGGAGGGGAAGGTTCCGATAATTGAGACCGGAGACTCTTGGGGCCAGACATTTAAAAAAGTTATGGGGATATGGAGGCAAGTGCACATTGTGGATTAGGCAACGGTGGTTTAAAAGGCAGAAAAAACAGAGAATAGGGCGAAACCAAATGGGGCCAATTTTGCTGAATGGAAAAAAAGGGAAAAGCTCCAGGGATCTGTTTGCTGGGTCTGCTTGCCTTTTTATACATATTCATAAATAACATGGAAATGGGGGAATAGACAAGTGAGGTGATCAAATCTGCATGATGACCCAAAAGTAAATTCAAAGTTGTTTAAATCACAAGAAGATTTGTTGGAAAACCCAAAATTGCAAAGAGGACCTTGATAAATTGGAAGACTGGGCCAATCCAAATGGCAAATTTGAAATTTTAATGTGGGACACAACCAATAGCAAAGTATGCACTAAGGCCGCACCTATTTTCCGACCCACATTTTAGAGTGATTCAGATGTCCATTCCCCTTGCCAAACGCCCGGGACTTAAATCGCCTCTACATAAGGCTACTTGGGGAGTGACATATTAGGGGGAGAGATCTTTGGGGAGCTCTGGAACAGGGGTGGGGCTGAAGGGAGGAGCCAAAGGGGGTGTGGGGCAGTGGGAGGGAGTTCCATGTACTCCGGATGTCACCCAAGGCCCGATTTCTGAGGCGTTGGCCCCTGTAACGTCCAGGGTGTGACCCCACATTTTGGCACAGGGAAACTTATTAAGAAACATAAAGAAACATAAGATTATGCCCCATATAACTGAGGTCTAGAACCAAGGTCCATTCCAACGCCAAGTATTCTGGTTTTTTCAACAGGTCGGCCAATCTAAGGTTAATAAACGTACCTAGCAGTTGCCCCAAACGAACCACAGGTTTCCACATGCTTGTACTTCGGTCAAGCATTGACTAATCCTGGGGTTCCCCCCTTCTTACCGTCTTAGATCGATTTGTTTACATTATCAGAAAACTATAGAAAGGGCTACGGGACCATGCAATGAAGCTCCAAGGGGTTAAAACTATTTAAGACTAATAAAAGAAAATAATGTTTTCAACTCAAGTGAGGTAATTGCAAAAAACTCTTGGAATTTGGTTACCGGAGTAGGTAGTTAAAGGCTGGTTAGTGGTAGCTGGGTTTACAACAAAAGGTTTGGAAACAAGTTTCCTGGTAGGAAAGATCCATAAGACCATTCTGAATAGGGGACCCAGCGATATTCAAGGTGGGAAAAAGTCCCCCCCCTGTTGACATAAGCAAAACATAAGAAACATAGGATAATGCCATCCTGGGGTCAGGACCCAAGGTCCATAAAGCCAAGTATCCCTTGTTTTCCAACAGTGCTCAATTTAGCCATACGTACCTAGCAGTTGTCCCAAATGACACAGGTTTCCACATATGGCTTGTACTGGGTCAAGCATTGATATCGAAAGTTAAAAAGGTAGTACCTGTGGATTTTCCTTACTATCCTGTCCTCCACTAATTAACATCAAATACGCTCATGCTATTATCACTAATTGCCCAGTGGCCCCAACACCCTTTTTATCCTCTTGCACTAGATCTGTTGGTTCCACTAAGGCGGAAACTAGGTCCAATTATGGGCTTTCCCCTCTGGTTGGTTCATTGCAAACCAGCTGCTCCAAGAAAAAGCAGTTCATTTAGTTCATCTAAGAAACTTTATTTCTCCGTAGCATGTGCCTTGCCGGTGACCTGGACCCAGTCGATACCGGGTGTAAGTGGAACATCACCCAGTATTTATTAATAAGGCGGTAAAAACCGTTGTTGTGCTTCCTTGAGTTTCTTTGAGACATTTCAACAGCCATTTGTTCAATTTCCTGGCCAGGCGGTCGATTAATACACCCCCAACTGGCCATCGCCTGTTCCCCCTTTTTACACAATGGAATTTTCAATCCATAGAGGATTCTAACAGCAAATGTGTTTTCCTGCCAAACCTGTTTAATTCCTTTTCTTGACTTCAATGCCCTGCTCTAAACATAGAGTGCAATCCCCTCCCAACCAATTTGATCAGCTCTAATCACTACGATATAGTTTGTACCCAAGGTATTCACAGTATCCCACACTGGTTGTCCCCTCCTTCACCATGTTCCCTCTGATATTCCAATCATATCTAACCTCTCATTTAGTGATCTATATCTATTACTAACTCTCCCATCTTATTTTTTAGGACTTCTAGCATTGCCTACAAGCCTTTTTTAGAGACTGTATTGTGATATTCTTATTAATTTGGCTATTGGTTAGACATGGGTAATTTTGGGATTTCTTTTAAAAACCCCTGTCTTCTCCATACTCCAGAGGGCATTTGGGGATACCTTTACTGCTTTTTTTGGAACCTCTCTGCTTTTGGTAGTATCCTTCAAGTAAACATTCTTCCCGAAAACCATCCGCTCTTGGGCGACTGTTAGGCCTTTGTCCCCCTAATTATCTAGTTTTAAAAGCTGCTGCTAATCCTCCTTTTTAAACGGATAATTGCCCAGCAGGCCCATGGTTTCATCCCAGGTTTTAAGGTGAAAGCCCCATCCCTTCGGAAGAGCCCCTCTTTTGACTCAGAATTGTTCTCCAGTTTTCCCTAAACAAATCCAAAACCCTCATCTCTGCACCATTGTCTCAGCCATGCTTGGAGTTCCGGAGCTCTGCCTGCCTTTTGGGTTCCTGCGGCATGGGAAAACGGGAAAGCATTTCGAGAAATATGCTACCCTGGAAAAAAAAAGTTCTGGATTTCAACTTCCTACACTAAAATCCTAAATTTTAGCCTCCAGAACCCTCCCTATTCATATTTTTCCTATGACAATTGGTACCGACATGTACCAAGACCGGAGCAGACGCCTCCCCACAACTATCTAAGACCTCATCTAGGGTGGCGCGTGAGGTGTGCCCCGCTACCGGTTCCCACACTCAGGCAGGGCAATGTTACCAGGCGATCCTCATGTCCACCCGCCACCCAGCTATCTATCGATGTCCGTAGAGTGATCGAATCACCAACTAATGACAGCTGTCCCCCTCTAACCTCTTTCCCTCATGGGCAAAACATGGCCCCTTGGACGAACGCTTCCTCGGTGCGAGCTATGGTTTAAACAAATCACCTGGAGGACAGGTCCTAGTTAACAGGATCAACTTCCTGCCACACCGAGGGTGATGCCTCTCCTGTCACGTGGGACCTCTCTCCTCCATGGCACAGGGAGGCTTGGCCAGAACTGGAGGTGGGGAAACCTTCAGGACATAATATCCACTGTAGGGTTCTCGTCTATGTACCCTCTCTGTTTTTGGTTATGTTTTTCCACAAGTCCTGCGTACTCTAAGCACCTCTTGAAGAATGGTGACTCGTTACCTGAGAGCCAAGCAGACCCTCCTTGCCCCAACTAGTGCCACACGTAAGGAACCTTTACCACACAACTGGGAGAAAATCATACACATGAATGAAACGACCTCATTGCAAAATACTGTCAAACCAGCCCCATCTCGAGCTGCTGGACTGCTGTCCTGCCATCGTAGTTTTAAGCTGGTGTTTAAGATCTTTAAGTTCCTTTTAACCTTTGTACTAGGGGTTAACTAATGGATATGTTTATACTAAGAAAAAACTGTAACAACCTACTATGGTTTAGCATATACCTTGGTTCACCTGAAAGCTTTAATTAATCCCAGGTTCCTTAAGTGTATGGAATTGATTTGGGTAACGAGGCCTTTCACCTGAGGAGCACCTCCCTGTCTTTTATAAAGATGTGTAAGATTACCCTATGAAAGCTCCGATTATCCCCAAAGGGGTGTGTCGTGTGTTGGGGAGGGGAGGAGAGGGACAAATCAAACACTTATTAAAAGGAGGGCTGATACACATTAACACTGTTCCTGGGCTTGCTGTAGGGTGAAGACTATATTTCTGATTTGAGAAATTATGATAGCTCTTCTGCTGCTGCTAGGCCTTCTAACTTATTATGAAAATTTAAACTAACAAAGCTCTCTGCTGGTTCTAAAGTTTAAAACCCAGGAAAAAGCCTCTCTTCTGTGTTTTTAAAGTTAAAAACACGAAAAGTACTTTGGCTTGATACTAAGGGCCCTGCAAATGAACCTATTCAAATTTTTCAACTACAAGCTCTCTGCTGGGTTATGAAAATGGCAACCAGAAAGTTTCTACTTCTGTGTTTTAAATTTAAACTTTACAACTGCTATTACTATGCCCCGTGAACTGAATTTAACAAAAAAACACAGTTGGGTTCACAGTATTAATTAGCTTTTTAATAACAAAGAAAGTCCCTGTGTCAGAAAATTCCCAGGGGGGGAGTTATATACTCACAATTGCAGAGTCTCTCTCCAGAAGTAACAGTCCCCTTTTTCTAGTCCTTCAAGGAAAAAGGGGATGCCAAGAGAGCTTGGCCTAGACACCAATCATTCGGATCCCTGCAGCCTGGAAACTGGGGCCACCAGTAGAGCACGATTTCAGGAGGTGGGGCTGCAGGGAAAGAAGTATTTGGGGTGCAGCCTGGAATCGCGGCTCCCTGCAATTAAGCCATAGTGGCATGGCAACAGCGACACCATGCCACAACCACTCCCCCATGGACAGGATGCCCAGTTTTGGGCTTAGCCAGGTAAGTGCCAGGATGTCCAGGATGACACTGTAAATCGGGGCAAGTTCCTGATCATCCCGGCCCTTAATGCCATGAGTAAGCTCCCACGGGCGATTGTCTAGCCCCCCATGGGAAGGCAGAATCTTGATGTCCTTAGATGTTATGGACCAGCCCGTGGGTGCAAAGGGCATAATTGGGCCTCCATGGGAAGGAATAAAACCAAAACTATGGTTACACGAAGGCAAGGATTCCACATTAGGAAACACAACCCAGGCAAATAATTAGGGGAGTCCATTGTGGATAAGAAATTGAAAAACCCTCCGCCCAGTTTTTGCAGGCGGCAGACCAAGAAAGCAATTGGAATTGGTTAGGAGGAATCATAAGGAACAGGAATGGAGAATAAAACCGAGGGTTATTATAATGCCTCTGTAATTCATTCCCAATGTGGTGCCATACCGCACTTTGAATGATTGTGTTTGCCAATTCTGGTTTTTTCTTATATCCTTAGGCCAAAAATGTCCAACCACGGCAGGAAGAATAAACCTCAATCGTGAACATATGATTTTAAGTGTATTCTCCTTTCGGTAATCATCTGAAATGTATTATACAATTTTTTAAACAGATTGGGTGTTTGGTAACACTGGCATTCTACAATGCCCAAGGTATTTCTTGGCCACAAAAGGTCATTTTTCTGAACAAACGTTTCATGCATACAGTAGAGGATTTGTATATTTTTATTTTAGAACTGTTGGTTTATGTGTTCGCACATGCTATTTTTCTGTTAAGTGCAACACTGAAATAGTGTCTGCCAAAACAACCCAAGTATACACACGTAAACAAAATAATAAGCGCATGCCTGAAAAAAGATCAGCCAAATGAAACAAAAATTAAACCCCCGGAGGGGGCAGGAGTGGGGGCAGGACCACAAGGAGTGAAGTTTTCCACCTAGGGTTTCATCCATCTCCTTGCACTTGCCCTCACTGCAGGGAAATTCCTAGGCGGGACAGGGAGTTTTGGTTCTACTCCTTCCTTGTTTCAAGGCCTCCTTTCCCCCGATATAAAGAGACTGTATTTTTCCTCTCTCAGCTCGAAACCCTCTGGTCAGATAATATTCTTAGTTTTTTTTTCTAAACAAACCACCTGGGCTGTACCATTGTGGCCACTTCCTAGAGGGGAATGTTCACAGTAAATTAGTTTTAGTTTACCTTCACATGTTACGACATTGACAGCCAAACATGTTATTGCCATTTTAGAAGCCCTTATTTGCAACTTGGATGTCCAAAAACGTGGCAATGGCAGGATGTTTCCCACAATCATGCAAGGTGTTTTCACGGAGGAATTTTACAAAAAACAGGTTGTCCTGAAGACATTTTCTGGAACTGGAGTATCCCAACAATAGGCAGAGTTGTAGTAGGTTGCAGCAGGTCTAAAGCAGGGTTGAATAGACTTAGGACGTTCCCCAATTGAATTTCAGAAACATCAGGGGACATCTGTGGCCCACCATCCATGTTTAGACTTGATCCCAGGGGCATGGCTAGGCATTGGGAAAGTGCTTGTTTGGGATCTAAAGTATTCTAGAGTGTATCGGGAAGA
>JAWIIG010000347.1:0-12166 GCA_033557465.1 Ichthyophis bannanicus
CATATGACACGAACACCCTCCTTAATGGGATGAGAGACACCTCCTAACATCCCCCACATTTCTAATAGTATAGATGATAACGTTGCTGTGTTGGACGTTGCCTGTGTCCCCAAATGTAAAGGCCCCTGAGCCACCCCACTCTGTTGGCGGCACCTGGCTGTGAGCACAATCTCACGGATGACATGTACGCCACACACTCTGGTAGTGGCGTTGGAACACTGATGCCGCCGTTGCCGTGTTTGCCTTGCAGTTTGTCCTTACCCAGGATGGTGTCAAATACCCCTGTCCTCTGGTGATGCGGGTGGAATTGAGTGTTCAGAATATCTACAACATCAAGAGTTGCACCTCCCACCTGACATGGGGGTAGGATGAGGTGTCGTCTTACAGGTACGCTCATTGGCGAGAGCCAAATGATGCTAACAGGGTAGCGTTGGACCGGTGTGGGTGCATAGGCTGAGTTTCTGACCCCGCCATTGGTGTCATGGTCACATGTGCGGCAACAGCAAACCTACATGGGCCAGGCTGTCACACGGTATGGTGTGAGACACCCACTGAACCCTTGCCCAACTGGCAGGGACAAGGTGCCAGCAGAGATCCCCAAGGGTGGATGCTGACAGGTCAACCCTGGCCATTAGGGCAGATTACGGAACGATACTGTCCAAGCTATGCAACGGCAAGGACTACGCACTGTGCACCACAAAGGGATGCTATCTTTCCATATGCCCATCCGGACACCCAACACTGCCAGCTGACTGAACGGTCCACATCCACACAGTAACACCATATCTTGAGACAGGCAGCCGTAGCTGGTTCAGCATCGACAGCATCCACAGGACCTTGAAGGTACCCTGTGATGTACTCCGCCCCCCCCACCAGCCAAACACGGAAACATATGTGGAATATCTCATGCGATCCATGTCCCTGCATGTATGTGGGATGTGAGAAATCATAGGAGTGCTGGACCCTGCACACCATAGTAGGTGGCAACAGTCCGAACCCCACCAAACCCCATCCCTCGCAACACCACGTAGGGACATGTCCCAGGTGAATGTGACCCCAGCAGCCCCTATGGAACATGGGTAACCGAGCTATGCAGGGGCACAGGTGGGGGCGCCTCCACAGCTGGGTTGTGGTTTACAACATCCCCTACATGCACATAACTGAGACTACAGGAGGGCACAGACACCTCTGTGTGTGCACACAACTGGGCAGGACTATACCCCTGAGGGATATACAGTATGACACAACAGGGCAACGCCTACCCACACTCCCCACAGGCCTCACTATATACCCACCCCCCCCATCACAAGGATGGGCCACAGACATCTGGCCAGCCACCAAACAGCCCTGTACGTCCCCATTGTATCTGCTAGCACGGTGAGGCCCATCTCCACACACCTCACACACCCGGGGCCCCGACACAACACACACAGTAATGCACAGGGTGCATGGCTGGGTGAGCTGCAGATGCGGGCCAGGGGGACCTGTGTCTAAGCTCACCTCGACGTGCGGTCCAACTGGTCACACCTCACGACCGAGGTTCAGTCCGATCCCCCTCCATCACACACCAGGTGCATTGCGCAGGGTGTGTGCTGTCTTCATGGATATCATGTGATCCCATTCCCCCCCACAGCATCACCCCATTTGCTGCAGTGTTGCACAATGATCAGACAAGGTTGCAGACTGTGGGGACAACAACCTTCATCGAGCGTGGCAGCCTTGCTACCCTTGCAGTGTGCAAATGTGAACATGGGCACTGCAAATAACCCACCTCTGTTACAGAGATATGCACTCAGCATGGTGGGCACATAGAAGCCCACTCCCGTGCCCGCTCTGCCATTTTGTCTGTGTTGTAGGGCATCCTACGAGGCGCCACATGTGGGCTGCAGGGGCCCAGCACGGGGCCAATGACATCTCAACTGTCGAGGTCCACAGAGGGATGCCAATGGTGTGCTAAGGTATGCTGTGAATCACATATCACACGCATATACCCTTCTGCCTGAAGCAACACCCATAGGGGGAGAACTACAGATGCCTACTCTTGTAGGTTGTGGCTGTCCTCCACAGGGGACACCCCACTATGGGGTGGCATACACTGGGCAATGGTGTCGAGTGGGTCGCACAGCAATGTGACGTTTGCATCACCTGCATCTGGGGGCATCAGACACACACGAGGAACGCTATGGACCAGCTGCTGTCAATAAGCAGCAGGGATATGTCCGCGCACAGCAAGCACTCATGATCCCCTGGGTGTTCTGTCCGCCTGTGCACCACTGCAAACCCTGGCATGTGTCTGTGTCCACGCCCAAAAAAAAAAAAAAAAAAAAAAAAAAAAAAGCCCACATCTCCTCCCCTCACACACACCCTCTGTCTACTGCACTGTCCCTCCCCACCATCCCACTGTTGTGTTGTGGGGTGGTGGTGAGATGGGTGTGGGCAGACTGCAGCCACACAGTAAGGCTGCTGATTGCTGCCCTATCTGTCAATGCATGTGGATGCCAGCTAGGCTCTGTTGATACTGCAGTGACACCTATGTGCAAACCTATTCCCACATATGTGTGGGACTGACTGCTGGTGGTGCGTTACCATGATGGATATGCCACAGGTAGCAGGAGGGTGGGAGCAGCAAGATGGTGGCCCACCCAGGACATAGGCGTCTGCGTGACAGACACAGTGACAGGTGGCACGTGCTGACAGAAGACAACATTTGCATGTCCACAGGTGGAGGAACTGAGGAAGAAGGCTCGTGAACTACGACAGTTCCACATGCGGTATTTGGAACAGCTCAGCACAGAGGGAGAGCACCACCACGATGGTGAGTAGTGGAGAGCTATGGCCACAGGTTAAAGTGTGCCATTGAAACAACTGCCTCTGGCCTGCCTTATCTGTACATATGTTATGTGCCACACATGGATGTGCCCTGATGTCTGTCACCCCCTCACAGGTGGGGGGATGCCAGTGACGAGGAACCACACACCTCCACATACAGCTTCCGCAGGCCCAGCACAAGCCGCACAAGGGGGGAGGATGAGCCCTTGGAGGAGAACCTGCAGCACCGACCAGCAGGGATCCGAGGAGGAGGGGACGGATGTGGTGGTGGTGGTGTCGGACGACGACATTGCGGAGGAGGATGAGGATGTCACCCACCCTACCCCAAACGAAGGGATGGAGAGAGGATGGGGACATTGGGGGGGGGGTGCAGGGGGGAGAGGGGCCACAGGGGGAAGGGGTGCTGACAGGGTGGGGGGGAGGAGGGGGGCCTCTGTCTGGCCTGGGAGGGTGGAGGGAGTATCTGCAGGGAGGGGAGGAGGTGGGGGGAGGGGTGTGTGGGAACACAGCCCACCACAGGGCCATGGGGGCACCAGTCAGCCACTGCAGGGGTGGGCACAGCACGGGCGGCAGCGCATTCCTGTGCCATCCAGGGCCACTGTCACGGCTCATGCACATGCCAGCACACAGACAACAGGCAATGTGTGTCTGTGTGCTGGCAGGTGTATGCACGATATCTTAGTGGCCGTGGATGACACACGGCGTGACATCCCATGTGGTGTTCCATGCCCTGCAGTGCATGACCGGGGCTGTTCGGCAGGGTGGACACCGATGTGTTGCAGCTGGCATCCCGATGGCCACCTGCCGAACAGCGTCACAGGCACCAGCAATGTCACCTGTGACGCCCCCATGTGTCCCTGTGTTGCGCAGTGTTCCCACCCCCCTTTTGGCATTTGATGTTGGGCATGTTGCCCGTTTACATATGTTGTGTAAATAAATGGTTTTAGTTTGTACTTTGCATCAATGAGCCTTGTGATTGCCTCACACGCACACCATGTATGCAAGGATGGGATATGTCTATCCACCTTCCTGGGGATCAAACATTGGCATGGGACACCATAAACGGGTACAGCAACACATGAGGAGCTGTGTGATATCTATGTGGGCATGGCCATGGGACAGGTGTAGGCCCAGAGGATGTTGCCCTGCATATGTTCCCGAGACACAATCATGTCACAGGGATGGGTCTGGTGGGACAGCAGTTGGTGTTGGACAGCAGCAATGTAAATATGCATGGCACACATGTGTGTCGCAGACACATGTATGCCATTGTAGGGTGCGGGACAGGCCTGTCAGCATTGCCAAGGACACACCCAATGGGCACACGTATGCCCCCATTGTGCACGTCTGACGGGGGATGTAAATGGTGGATGGGGGGGATACTGGGGCAGGAAATTGGTTGCTGTAACCCCGGGGGCATGCCGACATATGCAAGTGGGCCCATGTGTACACCTGTGAGTTGTAGCCAAGGGTCAGTGACCACAGCATGTGCATGTCTGGGAATGCCAGGTAATGGCATGTGTGCATTAATACCTGACAGTGTGACAATCCCTGCAACAACGGGCCTGGTCTCAGATCATCTGTCCATGGGCCAGAGCATTCATGTGCACACAACCTGAGCAATAAAGGGGACCACATTGGAGTGTAACTCTTTAATGGTATGCTAGGGTACCCATGTTTGGTCTGCTCTATTTGCGACGCCGTCGCCTCACAGGTATGGCACCTGGCAATGGAGGTCCCCGTTCCCCTGGCGCCACCCGATCCTCTGGTGCCTGTAGCGGAGGTGGTGTTGGCGGCGGTTGGGGGTGGTGGTGGTGGTGTCTGTGGTGGCGGTGGTGGTGCCATCCCTCACCAGCGCAGCCTCGATGCCCTCCATGGCCACACACATCCTCTGGTATGGCCGGTCACATATGCTCTGGCGCAGATGGACCATCTCCTGGATGAGACGTTTCAGAGGATTGCCGCAGAGCTATGAGTTCCTGACGAATGCCTGTGTGGGGAGAAAATGGCCGTGTGTGAGAGCTACCCCTGCCAGGTATGACAGTAATACACAACCACAGGGTGGGACATGTCACACATGCTTTTCCCCTGCATGTTACGAAACTGTAGTGGTCAGGTGCATATTTAACTGAATGGGGACATACCTCAAAGGTGTATGTTAGGGCCACACACAGGACGTGCCCAATGTAAATGATTGTTGTGTGACAGGCACAGGGATACCCCATCTCAGCAGGCACAACACTGTCCAGCACATGTACAATATTCCCTGGGACACAGGAGCAACAATATGTACATTGTGTGTGTGGCTGGAGGGTGCGCCCCGGTGATTGTAAATGACACCTCGGGATACACATTTTGTAGGGGAGTTCAAAATGCTAACCAAAACATAACATGTGGGATGCAGAGTTAGGGGATACACACGGCACGGCATGGGCAGGTGATAGGTGCATTGCTCATGACTATGAGGGATGGGGTGTGAGCAGCAGATTCACACCCAGGACATGGGCCCATCCACAACTGCACCATGCGTCTGTCAGATAAGGGTGTCACATCCCCCCAGGGGGAGACTCAAGTGGTCAGATAACAGTGCATGTAGACCCTATGAGGCATGTGCAGGGCTCACAATGCGTATGTTGATGACAGGATGTTGCATCACAGGGGTACAAGCTGCACATTTGCCTAGACAGGTGTATGCTATGCATGCAACTGCTGGTGGCAGGCCATCGGATGATTTCAGAGTCACACAAAGGGGGGGGGGGGGGGGAAGGTAGCCCTGAATGTGCATGGTAGCAGGGGGGTGGCAGCAGAAGGCAGAGAGGGTAGGGCTAGGTGGCCAATTTCCCCAATGGAGAGAGGTAATACATGGAGTGAGGCAGGGATCAGTGTTGGGTCTGTTGCTCTATCACATATTCATAACTTACCTGCAAAAGGGACCTACGAGTGAGGCAATCAATTTGCACATGGGAAAAACACTTTTTAAGGTTGTCAGAATCCAAGCGGATTGTGTTAAATTGCAAGGGGATCTAGATGTATTGGAAGATGGGGTATCCAAAAGGAAGATGAAATGTAATGTGGAGAGGTGCAAAGGTATGCACCAAAGAACATAACACTCGACGTATGGCTACATGATGCAAGGTTCCACATTGGGAAACACAACCCAGGAAAAAGATGTCGACATAATAGTTGATAACATGTTTTGGCCCATTACGAACGTGTCAAGCAATAGGACAAACCACCTTTATCACAACACGTATTATACAGACAGTAGAGGCCTATGGCCCGACACAGGCCGTATTCCTTTTTCCTCTGCAGGGGCAGGTTTATCAGGTTAAACACACGTCCACAGTGTGTTGGACAGGACCTGATCAACCAAAGGGATGTACCGGAGCCCCTCACCTCTCAATGTAGACAAACGCATTCTGCCATCCAAATATAATTAACCAGCAGTGCATCCACGCAAGGGGAAGCCTTGTTGTAACAATGTGAAAGTGGAAATGTGTTACAGGAAGGCCTCCCCTTGCACGGATGCACGACTGGTTAATTATATTCGGATAGCAGAAGGTGTGGTGACTGCATTGAGAGGTGAAGGGCCCCGGTGCGTCCCTGTGGTTGAATAGGTCATTCTCAATACACTGTGAAGGTGTGGTTTGCGGCTTAATGAGCCTGCCCCTGAAAGAAAGGACACGGACCACGGCCTGAGTCGGGGCCATAGGCGCATAGTTTCTGGATAATACGTGTGGTGCTAAAGGTGGTTCATCCTATTGCTGTCCACGTTTTTTCCCTGGGGCCCTGTATTGCATGTGGTACGTGCCTGCTGCTGGTACCTACTGTATGAGCAGAGACAGATCAAGTCCATAGGTGTGTCTGGCCAAATCAAACAATGATGTGACGCGATATGTAGGTTAATGGGCATGTGTGGCATACCCTTTGGTCCGCCTTGCACACAGTGTTGTTGCACATACTGTACGCTGATGTGTCCTCACACTGTTTCGCGGTATTGTGCAACACCGAGTGTGTGTTTGTGTAGTCACACACATTTTACAGTCCTGGTAGAGTGTGCACACCTGTTAGTGTATGTTACAAAGAACATAAGGGTTATCTCGCGTGAACATTTCTGCCCACCCACCTTCACTGTCCCGATGTGACGAGGTGGCATGGGCCCGCAGCTCAGCTCTCAGAACATCCTCCCCGGTATCCCGTTGTGCTGGTGGTTGCTGCGTCAGCTGTTCCTTCAGCCAAACGTTGTGTGGTGAGGCTTGTTGGAGGCTCAGTGGTGCCCCTCCTGGGGACAAGGACTCACCCCCTGCAGCAGCACCTCTGCAGCCGCAGCATGTTCATGCCCCTCCATGTCAGAGGCCTCCCACACCTCCACCTCCTCCGCCACCTCCTCCTCCTCCTCCTCACGTGGCCGGACTGTGCTGTAGGTCACCTGTATTGTAGACAGACACAGATCAAACACATATGTGTGTGCTGTACAGCTACATATTTATGTGTGTGTTTTTCAGGGGAAGGGATATGGTCAGGTTGTGGTTACCCTGCATGTGTGCTGCAACAGGACCCCCTACATAACATGGACCTGTTCCAGGGGATCTGGTGTGTGGTCAGAGCCCTGCACACCCTGTGTGTCCTCCGTGTTCCATTATATGCTCCCATGTGCATTTCACACGCAGTCCATCTCCCACCCCATCTGGCAGTGGCAGGTGCACACAGGGCTGCACATCACCAACAGGTACACCTTCATTGGCAGCCCCTGTTTGAGTGTGCATGCCATTGTGTAGTGCATATCCCCATGGGACATACTGTATATGCAGTGTACATGTGTATGCCACATTCCGACAATGTGTTGAACTCGAACTGTACATGATAGTGGGACCATTGACAGGCCACATGCAGCACTGTGGCGTAGAGTATGTCAGATGCAACATAACACGTCACGGGCACATACTCCCATGACAGTAGAGGTGAGGCGCGGCAGTGTCAGGGGTGTGGGGTAAGGGTTACCTGTAACATCACCTGTCTGGATAGTGTCGTGAAGTGATGGGATGTGTGACACATGTTGTATGTGTCCCTGCAACCTGACAGTGGACCATGGGGACACACGCCACTACAAAGATGTCTGCAGCTGTGAGTGTCCACGACATATCCCAGTGGGAACATATGTCACCATACCAACACAGGCCGTGTATTGCTGCAAACACAGGGTCAGGGAATGGTTGACACATCTGCCCTTATGCCCTGGGAAGACGTGTATGACCACACCTGGCCAATGCAGTGTGTGCAACATGTGACAGGTAATCTCTGTTTCCGCCATGCATTCCGTGGTGCCTGCTGTGATGCTACTCATAGCGCAACTAGAGACATACACCGTACTCTCACCGTCAACCACAATTGTCGCATTTGTGCACATGTGATTGACCGTGCACATGTGCTACTGTGGTTTTGAGGGGTGTGGTAGCACAGTCACAGATTGTGTGCGTTTGCGGATGTGCATCACCTGCACACATGGCATATCTGCTGGCGCCATAAGCTGCATAGTTTCAGGGAACCCACCCTTTCAGACGATGCTTGACAATGTGTGTGAGAGGTGTAGGTCCCCTCACATGTTGGGGTGGGGGCATCTCCTTCAAGGGCGTCTCATTGACCATGCGGCTGACATCAGACCCTGGCCCATGTTGGCAATGTGACAGCTGTGTCACGCACAGCTAGTCCTGTGTTGCTCGGTGTATTCCATCTGGTGTTGATGTCATGCTGTGGCCTGAGAGGGGGGGGGGCGTGCCATGCTCACACACACACAGACACCATGTACCCAGATGGGGCTATGTTGGCAGGTGTGTCTCATGCAGGTGGATGCAGCCACCTATGTACTCAACACACAGAACACATGGCCAATAAGCTAGAACACCTCACCTCGGGGGTGTGGGACGGCTGGCCCAAATATCGGACACGGCACAGCAGGGGGCACACTGCGCTATGCAGAGCCAGCTGCTCACACAGAGCGGGACAGGGAGACACAGAGGAGGTGAGAGCATAGGAGGGGGGAGGAAAACAACCTTGGGGCCATGACCTTGCCTCTGCTGATGACACCTATGACATATAGGGGGAAACATTGCCGAGCAGCAGTCGTAGTGGATGTGATTCACCACAACACAGCATTTGCCTGGGATATTCAGGGCCTAACATAACCATCTGAGAACAGGTGAGGTGTGGGGCACTGGGAGACACAGGGTTGATGGCTATGCCTATGGAGGGCATAGCTAACCCGTGAGAAGGAGAGCAGAGTGGCCACATATGTAACAAGATATACCCCAGTACAAGGTACATGGTGTTTGTATTTGCTGTGTCACATCAAAATGCAGACAGGTAGTGTGAATGCTATTATCAGCAGCGGGCCTGAGTCAGGCATTATGACGGCAGCTATCTGCTGTATGTCATGTGTTTTCCCAAACAGAGCTATTCACAACAGATAACTTGAGGATTTGCCCCGTAGGCCGGTGCGTGGGACAACACCTGATCTATTTGGGGGAGTTATTATCCATGAGGACTTAGCGGCTCGTACATTTGAGACACGGTTCAGTGACACTCCACATACAGGTGACATGTGTCACCCACCACTTGCTTACACAGACAGGTGGGGGAGGGGTTACAACAGTGTATGTCCATAGATGTGCAAACAGAGCTGTGACCATCTGGTTCCATGATGTGTCGTCTGGCAAGCCTGACCTCCCCAATACGTTTGATGCACCTTTAGACAGTCCAGCTGTACAGCAGGCATAGTTACTCCTTAGACAGATCACATATCTCTTAGATGACGGTTAATCCCTACACAGAGATGGGTGCACTCAGGGGGATGTGATGAGGATGATGTACCCTTGGATCCCCCTTGGACAATGATTGTATTGCGGCAACAACGAACAGCAGAGCCTGTCTGATCAACGGAGATTGGTGAGGCCTGGCCTGACTGTTCATGGCCATCCTAATATGTATGGTGTGTAGATAATGGCCTGCAGAGCATATGACAGTAGAGAGATAGGCTTTAGCGTGACTGGGTTACAGTACAGACACATTGTGGTTCATGCTCCAGTCATAACTTGATGTCTACATGTGTGTCACACAACGTAATGTCAGGGACAGTTTTTGATGGGGATGTCTGTTTTACTGGCATTTGGGGGTAATGTTCCCCTTTGCCACTACTCTGTCTGAGCTACATTCCTTTGTGCTTGTTGCATCACACCGAGAGGTGGGAGGCATACATCAGCATGTCCATGACAGTCCCCGTCCTACATAAGCATTGCACCTTCACACATACAAAACCAAATCCAGGGCCCACCACACCTCAGACCACAACGCCAAGGAGCCAGAGGTAGCACTGTGTGTTATTTGTAATGACATCATAGGGTATGATGGGGCAGTGCACACAACCTCTGATCCCTGCGTAGGTACATTATGGGGCTGTGGAGATAGATATGGGTGTGCATTTGCAAAGGTGAGCTGGTTACACAATGTTACTATCAGGGAGGTGATGAGATGTGATGGTTATGCGTAACAGACATACCTGCATGTGGATCTGCAGTGTCAAGCATCTCAGGCAGCCCATAGGTGTATACAGGTCCCAGGCGTTCCGCCAGCTGCTGCTGCTGCTCCAGGGTGCTGAGCATTGCTGGTAGGGGGCCCCCGCCACCTGTGCCCCCTGGCATGGTATTTCTCGGCACACATGTGCTTGACGCACAACCTCTCTTGATATCTGAATATCTTTTCTTTAGGCTGTCTATGTCCCGCAGGGGGCCCCCTACCTCAGCAACTCCATGCCTGACCTCCTCCCAGACCGCCTGCCGTCCTGCTGTGCTGGTCCGTGAGCTAAGACGGCCAAACAGCACCTCGTAGTTCTCCAGGACCATGGAGAGGAGGGTGTGGTTCTCAGCATCCGTAAATCTTATTGCCCTCCTCCGCAGGTTCTCAGGCACTGGTACCCTCTTCCTCTTCCCAGTGTGCCTGCTGGGAGCCAGCTGTGCAGTGCTGCTATCCCTGGTGCTGCCACTGCTCCTCATGGCCCTCAGGACCCACAGGCCCTGCCTCCAGTGGCACTGGTGGGGCCACCTCACCTGCACGCCCCGCACACACACCCTCCCGCACCCTCAGCCTCACACCCTCCCTCTCTCTATCCCTCTCTCTCTCTGTCCCCTTCCTCCCTCTCCCTCTCCCTAACCCTCTCCCGTTCCCCACTCTCGATCGCTCTGTGGACCCCTCCCTCCCCCCCTCCCCTTCAGACTCTGACTCCGCCTCTCCACCCCCCTCCACCCACCTCTCACAGCCCACCAGTCCCCTCCCCAACTCACCACACCCCCTCTGCCTCCCCAACAACCCCCACTGAACCCACACCACAACTATGACCTCCTCACATCTCAAACAACACAACAAATGTAACAGTAAGCAGCAAAGAACACAGAGACGATCACACAATAACAGGGGACTACGGATATGACAACAGATACGACCACAGTATACAACTGATGACACAGATAACAGAAACCTACCTATCACTAGGACACCTCTCAATACCCAGCCTCTTACTACACTCCCGCCCACGCCTCAGTCAACCCTCAACCTTTACCTTGTGTTTCCGTGTCCCTTTGTACCTTTTTTTTTTGCGGCGCGCACGTTGCGCATGTGCAAACTGTAGCGAACGGCCGCTGCCTTTGTGGGCGGCGCCGATATCCAATTTGCCGCATGGGCGAGCGTTAGGCTGTCGTGTTTTGTGCGCGACACAGCAAATGAGTACTCTTAGCGCATGTGCATGATTATCTCAGGAAGCATCATGACGGTCAGGGCAATGCTTATTACCCCCATGCTTACAACGGGCTCCCGCGCACACGCATACGACATCGTGTGACTCAGTTGGCACATGGCGCGTCTTCTGCTAATTGCACAACACCACACTCACCGCGCCGCCAACCAGTTGCACATGTGCGGCAACCCACAGCCCAGTTCGCGTCCATTCGTAACGTCATCAGATGCCGCAGGATAATGCACATGTTCCGCCTCGCATCAATGCGTCGCAATCCCACCAACAGACGCATGCGCACCAGTAACGGACATAACCACAGTCAACTCTGTTTTAATTGCTGTCTTGCTTCAGTATTTGGAGCCGTGTTGAGGGTGTTGTTCGTAGGGCGCGGCGAGTGTTGGTGTGTTTGAAAACTGAGAGCAGAGTGGTAAATGACAGTCCTGTTTGTGTGAGTTTTTGTTTTGACTGTGTTTTCTCTGTCGTGGTTTGTACGTTGTCCAGTGTTTGGGAACGTGTGTGTGTGTGCTGCGCAAGTGTGTGTGTGTCTCTGTGTGT
>JAWIIG010000348.1:0-11100 GCA_033557465.1 Ichthyophis bannanicus
ACCTGTTACCTGGGTTAGGTGAAAGACAAGCACTTCAGGTATATGGCTCCTGTAGCCCTCTGCACTGCCTCCGTCTCTGCTGGGCCTCGTCAGCTCCTCCAGCTGGGTCCAGTTAATGATGAGGTCTCTGCAGCTCCTGAAGACAGCTGTTCTGCGCCTGCGTTGAAATCCTCTTGATCTACGCCACTTGTCAACACCTTCACTCACTCCCCAACCTGGTGGTCAGGGAGGGAAAGGGCTTGTGGTAGTTGTGGGGGCCCAAATGAATAAATGGGGTGACAAGAATATTTATTTTTCCAAAAGGATGTTTATTTTCCCCGCTACGTGAGGCACAAAGGAACAGAAAACTTATCAACTTAGGATTGTTGCAAACAGAGGGTTTTCAATGAAGTGCTCTAACACAAAAACTTCTTCAGAAGAAAACACATTCCTTCATGTGTCTTTCTTGGACAGGTACAGGTGAGTGGATATAAATTCAGAATAATACTCGTGGACAGTTAACTTCACAGTCCTGGATACAGATCAAGCACAAAAGCCTTTTCTTATGATTACCCAATCACAGTCCCGGTGGGTAAAATCTTAGCAATTCTGGCTCAGTACTAAACACGTTTAAATTCAGGAATAAACACTCAAGCCTT
Source organism: Ichthyophis bannanicus (assembly GCA_033557465.1). Classification (NCBI taxonomy): domain Eukaryota; kingdom Metazoa; phylum Chordata; class Amphibia; order Gymnophiona; family Ichthyophiidae; genus Ichthyophis; species Ichthyophis bannanicus. Next base: position 639 of record JAWIIG010000348.1, read on the forward strand.
TGATTCCTTAGCCTTGTCAATCAGCCCTACCGAACAGTCCATCGGCTGATTGATGTCTTGCATGGGTAAAGGAACATGGGTAAAAATCCTTCCCTCAGGATTGTTCCCTGCTTGGATATTCTCAGGTAATGCAATGTCTCTCTTATTTAATAGCTTTGTCAGCTCATTTAGGAGAAATTCTGTTTGGCTGCTAGCAGGAGATAAGGGTTAAAGCCGGCTGTGGTTTGAACAGCTGATTAATAGGCTGCGATGAGGTAACCGGGCTTTCCCTTGCTAAACACTCTGGCTCTGAGGTGAAGATTCCCTGCCCCCACTGTGCTCTGCTATTAAGTGGTGGAATCTCACCTCTGCTGGTAGCAGTTTTGGTTCTTAACAATGCTTCTAAAGCAGGTCCTCCTAAATTAGGATAATTCAATCTGTCTGTAAACTCTTTTGCTAAACTTGTTCCCTCAGCCTCTCTCTTAAGCACGGGAATTACAGGCTGGTAAAAGTAGGTTTACAGGGAGAGCTTTCAGGGTAAAAACTGCTTTTTATTCCCTGAAAATGTCCTGTTCTCTGGATACAGGATTCTATCTTTTGTCTTTATAAAAATCAGCATAAGGTTTAAGAATAGCAGGTACCTTGTCTTGAGAGTGCTCAGGAACTATCTGGGCAGCATGTCTTTCGCTCCACGGAAGGAAATTGTTCCTCAGGAACGTGAGGTTTTCTCCTGCTGAGGAATTAGCTGCCTTCCTGATACAACTGGGCAGAGTTTGTGCAGAGAGGTCACAGGGTTCTACAGCCAAAGGAACTTCCTGTCTCTTCAGTACCTTCTGCTTTCTCTCTCGTGGGGTAAAAAGGGACTTCCTTTTTCCAACCACCTGCAGCATTCACTCTTTCATTCTTTCTCCATGTGCTCTCAAAGGTCCTGGTTCTGTATTCCTTCTAATGCTTCTTCTTCTTCTTCCACTCTCCGTCTCTGTTCCTGTCTTTATCCTTGCCTTTGTCCCTGTTCCTGTTTCGTCTCCCCTTCCTGTTCCTGTCTCTGTGTTTAAGAAGGGACCTTACTCTGGGGAACCCGCCTCCTCCTAGGGCGTGCCCAATCCATGGGTTTCACTTCTCTCCAGCTCTGAAGTGACTTGATTGTTGTTTGCCAGCTGTGCTGAGAGTGTAAAACTCCTTCTTTGCCCTGCAGTACCAGACTCTACCAGGGGGTCGCTATCGGTCTCCATAGCTTCTGTGACTGGCACTGCGTCACAGCTGCAGGGGTATCCACGATGTGTTCATGGCCCGGGATGACGTACGACACGACATCCGTGTCTTGTGTTCCACGCCCTGCAGTGTCTGACTGGGGCTGTTCGGCAGGTGGCCCGTGTTGGGGTGCATGTGGCATCCCGATGGCCGCCTGCCGAACGGCATTACAGGTACCACGGCTGGCACCTGTGATGCCGCTAGTTGGCCGCTGGTGCGCTGGGTTTCCCCCGCCCCCCCCGCAAGCGGGTGTTTATGTTGGGCATGTTGGCCATTGTGTGTTTATGTTGTTTAATAAACATGTTTTGAACCTGCCTCACTGGTCACGTGTTTACCTTAAACCACAACATGTAGGCAAGCATGGGAAGGTCCATACACCTGGTTGGACATGTAGCGTGGCCATGGCCATCATAATGTTACCTGCACCACATGCGTAGCTGTGTGATGAACATGTGTGCATAGGAATGGAACATGGGTAACCACAGGTCATGTTGCTGTTAATATCTCCCGCCTAAACAGTCATGTCACAGGGATGTGTCTGTCCCCACAACAATTGCTGGTGCAGAGCAGCATCGCACACAGCATGACACCCATGTGTCCCTCTGACACATGTGTGCCATGGAGGGGCGGGACAACGCATGTCATCCCTGCCAATGACAGGGCCAATGGCCCCAGAGCCTCACCCAATGTGCACAGTATCACGGGGTGTGACCGTGGAATGGCCACGATAGTGTTGTTGTAACCCTGCAGCTGCCCAAAATGTGCCATTGGGCCTATGTGAACATTGGTGTATTGCAGCCAAGGGCCAATGCACAGATCGTATGCAGTTATGAAATGGCAGGCAATGCCAGGTGTTGCAGTAATACAAGACAGTATGGACACCCCGGCAATACCGGGCCAGATCTGAACCCCTCAGGTCATGGTCAGGGCATGCATGTGCACACAAACTATGCTATAAAAAGGAGAGAAACATTGGACTGAGACTTTATATGTATGCAATGTTACAGTAATAGGTATTGCACTATTGGCGACGGCGCTGCCTCTCACTTCTGGCACGCTGCAAAATACGTTCCCCTGCAGCTGGCCCCACACGGTCATCTTGTGCCTGTGGCGGGGGTGTGGGTGGTGGTGGTGGTGGCGGTGTGGGCGGCAGGGGCGGTGGTGCCATCCTTTCCAGGGCAGCTTGGATGCACTCCATGGCCACACACATCCTCCCAAAAGGCATATCTTGGATGTGTTGGCGGAGAAGCACCACCTCCTGTATGAGGCGTTCTCCATTGTGCCGTATAGCTGCAAGTTCCTGACGAATGCCTGTGTGGGGAAGAGATGGTGGTCATTGAGTTACCTGTGGCGGGTACAATTGTCAAGCAGAACTAGGCAAAACATATCACACAAATACCTTTTGCATGGTACAAACTGTACTACTGAGATACATATTTTGATGTATGGAAACATTATACAAAGGTGTCGTCCATGGCCACACACAGGACATACACATGTACGTTTTTGCTAAGGAAGCTTATCATGGCTCAGGTAGTAGCTATAGAAAGGATGATGTGACTCTGAACAAGAAACCTGTCAGTTCTGGTAGAGGTAAAAACACATTAGCTCACACATCAAAGACTACCAGTCCCGGAATGCACCAGGTGTCCAGCAGCCATGAGGGGGGCTGAAGTGAGAATACATGTGTTCAATCAAGAGAGCTATGAGGTAATCCCTAGGCACTCATCTCAAAGGGCAGGGCCTGATTCAGCACAGCTGCGCTGTGATAGGGAGGAGCACACATCAAGACAGAATAACAATAGAGCTTATTCTACAGATTGCAGCTACAGCAAGACCTACAAGCTCCAGTCCAGCTACAAGCTACAGCCCGGCTACAAGCTCCAGCCCAGCTACAGCAAGGGCTACAGGTTCCAACATCACCTGTAGAAGCAGAAGCCAAGCCAAACGGATAGAGAAGGAAGGAAACCCTCTGGAAGGAAGAGCAGAAAGGCCATTGAGAGATCTAGGAGAGTCCAAGGCAGTACCTATACTGGGAGGTATTCCAAGTGCCAGCAGAGACCATTGGACTGGGGTCACCCAGAGGAATGGAGTGGCAGAGATAGGAATCAACCGTGGCTACTGGTGAGAGAGAAGACTGCACGTGGAAGGGACCTTAAGACCTATGCCAGAAGGTATGTGAGAGGAGATCCAGTGTCCAGGGATAAAGATTGGAAGGCTGGACATAAGAACTGGATTACATACTGGCCAGGCTATACAGAGAGGAACCATGGCAGCAAGGGCGGTTCAGGTATGAACACTGATCCCGACCCTATCTCTAATAGTGAATGGCAGCAGGGCAATGAGCATTCTCTTGATAGTTCACTACGCAAAGACTCATCTGTGCTAATTTATGATAGTCACCCTATGCTTATTGATGAAGGGGAAATCACAGCAGATGAAACTATTGATTACATGGACTGTTCTCTATCCAAGTGCTATTGCTAGCTCTCTGTGAGGAAACACATCAGCCATCACAAAGAAACCTAACCTTGTTCTTTATTGCACTACGAACAGTTCCTAAAGCAGGATATGGCCTCACACAGTATCAGCCAGCCAGCTCAAGGTTTTCAGCTGGGGAATTGATATTAATGAAAGCTGCAACCTAATTGTGTGTGTGAGCAAGGAGAGAATCACTGCAGGATCTGTGTGGGACATAAGCAGAGGTTAACCTAAGCAGCAAGGTTTATTCATTATTTGTGACCGTTCATTTGGTAATTCTTTGCTAGGAAAACATTAGCTAATTGCCTGACAAGTTGAAGGTTGTTTTCATGAGTTGATTTGTGACTTTATGTTATCAATTTAAATACTGCAAGCAAGTAACCTCATTTATATGCTACCAAGCATACTTGTGCTGGGTGAATTAAACCCCATCAATAAAAGACGTTGGGTATTGGCTTTACCACTGGTTTTCACAACAAAGGTATTGTCTCCGGCTGTGTTTGTGGTTTATGAACTACATTACCCACAATACCTTTCATGAATCATATGAATATATGCATAATCAAGATTGTGTAAGTTCACACACTAGGCAGCCGTCTGAAAACGTGCTGTGAGACACAGACACACGTATACAATGTCTGTGCAAGAACTAGACAAAGTCAATCAGATGTACCAGTACTATTAGAGACAGACAGCAGATAAGTGTACATTGTGTGGGTGGCTGGAGGGTGTGCGACTGACTGCAACAACACCAGGGGATACACAATGAGTAGGAGATATGGGATGCATACAGGCAGGGAACGTTGGGGTCGAGCAGATGGACACACACACACCGGCCATGTGACCAGTGCAATGCTCATGACAATGTGCGATGGGGTGTGAACAGCGGTTCCCAGAACATACCCAGGGCTGACCCAACACTCCCACATGTGGGGTGACAGCTAAGTTCTCTCACAACACCAACCCCTCCGGGGGTGACTCCAGTGGGCAGAAAACAGTGCATGTACAACCTTGGGGCCCATGTTGTGTGCCCTCAAGGGCCATGGTGATGTAGTCATGCTGCTGCACAGGGTCCCAGACTCCAGACGTACATGTACAGGGGTATGCTGAGGCATGCAAATGCTAGTGACAGGCCTCAGATAAGAGTGTTCGCCCTGGATATAGGGGAGGGGGCCATCCCTGATTGTGCCTGGCAGCAGGCAAGGCAGGAGTGAGGTGTGAAGGCGGGTCACAACACATCACGGGCCCTATTGACATGTGTTGTTCCACGGTGCAATATTAGCATCCATCCAAATGCACACAGCAGTGTTGCATATTGCATGCTCCTGCTGACACACAGGCCCTGGGTAGGAAAGAGGACAAAGGGTGTACCCGTACATGGGGGATGGCTCCCCTAAGCATACATCCCAAAGGAAACAAAGCTCACAAACAAACACCTCCCATGCTCGCCTACAGGCACACCCAGTCGCCACCAACACGGTAGGGTGCAAGAAGGTGTCCCCTGGGAGGGCGGCAACATGGCAGGCATTTCCACTGTGGCAGTCGACAGGTGAGGGTAGCCCAAGGCATACACCAACCACGATACAATGTGCTGTGGAGGCAAGAGCCTGGTGAGCACTATGACACAGGGATGCTGCGTAGTCCAGTAGTGGATACAGCAATGCAGGGCTCAGACATCTTGGTATCCCGAGGTGGATAACCCAAACCTACAATGCAGGTAGCAGGGTCAGAGGGGGGAATGAAATGTGTGAGGATCCCAGGTACTACAGCTGTCACTTGGAGACCAACCGTCCAAACCACGGGCATGGGGCAAAACATTTTCCACGGCCTAGGAATGGAATGATGTGAGGACTCACGTTACAACACACGTCACCTATGTATGATCCCTCAGGGGAAAGAGGGCATGTGTCTGTGAGATATGTCAAGAGGGAGGACGGAATCCCTAGTGGGCGAATGAGCAGTTTGCTCACACCAAGCCACAGGCCAGATGTCCTGGATGTATACCAGCCCCTGCGTCGCACAGCACAGAGGGTGAGATAGCAGTTGCATTTTGGCACACAAACTTACGTATCCCCTGGTCATGTCATGGAATGTGCCTTTGCCAGGGCCAATGTATAGCATCTGTAGTGGGTGTGGTGGGTCAAAATATGGAATGTGTGTCTGCCGTCTATAGGCTATTGTGGACGCCAGGGGAAGGTGAGCACAACCTGACCTGTCCATACAGCCTTGCTCACATGCTGGACCTGTATGAGACTGCTGTTCATCGACCTGACTACCATGCCACATGGCATCACAAAGGTATTCCCCAGCGGATGAGCGCAAACTGTACATACATGCTTGAATGGGCATGTTACCGTGAGTGTGAACTGTTTTTTTCACGTGAACTGTCTGGATCTGCAATGTCAGGAGGGTGCTGAATAGTCTGTTGCTGTCGCAGCTTAAACGTTTCCTTTTGGGGATGTAGGTTTGGGATTTGGGATATTGTGTCTGTTTGGGGTCAGGGGAACCTATACCGGGTCTGCCTGTGTAGCTGCTGACCCCAAAACGCAACTTGGCCTCATCACAGGTTACCTGTGTGATGCCATACAGTTTGGACTTCACTTTCTGTCCCCCCCAGCCACATCACCTGATGGCCTCATCCACAATGCTGATGCAAGGACACGTAATATGGCGTATAGACCCTAATGGCCATCCGCCTCAGACGACTGTACATTAGGAATATACATGTGCGGGACAGCGTCGCCACTCTGGCTGTATGTCCACACAGCCAACCCTAGTTTGTGGGCATTCAGGTGACCGCAGGGGCGTGTTTCCCCCCAAAAACAGGGGAAATGAACATCTGATCCTGTCAGTGTGGAAATAGTGCTCTCTGTGTGTATGAGGCACTGTACACGATAATGTCATCTATGATGCTGTGTGGGACACCTGTTGATAAAGGCATGTGGGATGGGGCCCATTATCACGTGGCATATCAAACATATGTCCCGCCTGTGTATGTGAACCCTGATTTTGCGCTGCTGCACGGGACAGTTTGTCACAATGTAGCAATGGCACATGGGTGTGCTACAGTCCGGGAGGCCTACCACTGGCCTGTTATCTGTTCACCATTTGGTGTTCCCTCACAAACAGAGGCACCTGACGCATCAGTACTGTTACATCTGCATCTGTAGCTGTAAACACTCTCTTGGCTGTCAGGCTGTGTGTAACAGTGTCATTGGGCAACAAAGGCACAAACATTAGGTAACTCAAATGTGTAATGTGTAATGGGGACACGGAATATTACAGCTGTAGAGGGTATGCTGTCACATACACCACATACACACCCCTGAGATGGATTAGAGGTGTGTGTGTTTTGGTGTGTGGTGGCCACGCCCCCTCCACATCTCCCTCTTAGCTGTGCACAGGTGTGAGGGCAAACACACTGCACAGTAAACATAGGGGATGTATACCCTGTGGCACAGTGATTGCTTGCTGGTACTGGTCCGACGCAACAATTGTGTGTCATGATATATAGGATGCTGTGCATGTGTGGCTCACACTTTGATTCCCATGCCAGCACTGTGTTGCACATAGTGCACGCTGATGTGTGTCACAAAGATAGCTTTCTGTAACAACAAGTGTCTTTGTGTGGCATCTTAAACCTTGACAGGCCCGCCCCAGGGTGCACATCTGTGAGCCTATGTACACACAGCATAGTGATGGTTCATGGAAGGAATGTTAATTACCCACCTTCATTGTCGCGTTGCGATGCAGCACCACGGGCAACGCAGCTCATGTATTAGCACATCCTCGCCAGTTACGTTGCGCCTTGGTGCAGCTGCAGCATATCCTGCTGCAGACAACAATGGTGGTATGGGGCTCCGAGTAGGTCCCATGAGACCCTCCCGGGGACCAGGCCACTCCCCCAGGTGACTAATCCCCACATCAACCACGTATCAGGGGCTCTCTGTTCCAGGTGCGTGCCACACCTCCTCTTCCCCCTCCTCCTGCTCCAGCTCCTCCTCCTCCTCTTCCTCCTCCTGCTCCACATGTGTCGGCAATGTACTATAGTCACCTGTATTGTGTGCACACACGATAAATACATATGGGAAGCTGTACAGCAACATCTACGTGTGTGATCCAGACCACCCATATGTGATATTCAGATGTACCCTGAATGTGTGGTACATACAGAGCCCCCACATACCCACAATACCTATCGCCCAACACCATGTACCTGTGTCATTAAAACTGGTCTGGGAGTCAGCCATGCATGCCCTGTGTGGCCTCCAAGTTTGACTATATCCTCATATGGCCATCTATTCAGCAGTCGATCCCACACCCCATGTGTGTAATGTATGTGCTGACAGGGCTAGGTTTGGGTGTGCATGCCATTGCTCACTGCATATTCACATGGGACATACTGTCTCCCCAGTGCTACATGTACTTTCCATGAACCTACAATGTAGGACGATACCACTGCAGAGGATCCTGAGACAATTGACAGGCACATGTAGCAGTGTGCGTAGAGTATGTCAGATAAACAGGAAACAGTCACACACAAATGCACAGTGACAGGATGAGATGACATAGGGCAGTGATGGTGCAGTTGTTTAGGGGCTTCTACTCCATGACATGTCTGGAACCAGTGTCACACACTGCTGGGGATGTGTACCACATGTTGGATGTCTCCCTGTACCCTAGGTGGGGGCCATGGATAAACACGCCAATACAGGGCTAGCTGCAACTGAGAGGGTACACAACATATCTCATGGTGGACATAATGTCATCATCAGAGCACAGGTCATGTGTTTACTGCAGCCACAGGGTCAGGGGAATGGTGACACATCTGCCTTCGGTCATGTTAGTACGTGTATTGACACACCTGGCCAGGACATTTCCCATAACATGTGTCAGGGAATATCTATGCCCGCACTGCTGTACTGTCTGCCTGCTGTACTGGCAGGTGTGGATACTAGGCTACCCATGGTGCACCACCACCCATACTCTGTGCTGTCCCCGTCCCCCCCAACAGTCACATGTCACCACATTTGACTGGCCATGTACATGTGTGAGTGTGACGTAGGGGAGGGTGATAGCACTGAGCCAGATTGCAAGTGAATGGGTATGTGCATTACCTCTACACATGCCACAGATACATGATCCCCACGATCCCTAGTCCTGTTAAACCTACCCGCTCAGAAGTTGTATGGGATGTGTGTGAAGGATGTACTATCCCTGATACGTTGGGGGGGGGGGGCATTGGCCATGGGGCTGGCAGCAAATCATAGCCTATGTAGGGTACATGACATCTGTGTATCACACAGCTACATATTTGTCCCTCTGTGTATTGCATCTTGTGGTGTTTTTGTGGTGTGACATGGGGGGGGGGAATTGTGACCTGATGGCAACACACAAAGTCCATGTGGACAGATGTCGTCCAGGTGTAAGGTTCTGTTCATGCAGGTGCATGCACCCTTTTATATAGTTACATCACGGAACACATGTCCAATCAGCTAACACGCATCACCTTGGGAGAGGGGGATGACTGGGACACTGATGGACCACAGCACATCAGGGGGCTGACTGCCCGATGCAGGGGCAGCTTGCTAAACACGGAGAGACCGAGTGACCGAGGGTGGGTGGCAGGGAGCCAGGGGAGCAGAAGATGGGATGTGAAACAATGGTGAAGGTCCAGGGACATGCACAGTTTTGGCTGTAACATTTGGCTGGTTAGGGCAAGCAATGGCTAGCAGAATTCATATGGCACGGTCTTTGCAAACACACCAGCAGTTTTGCAGGGTGATCCTGTGACTGGCAAGACCATTCCGGAAAACGTGAGGTGTGTGTGCAGTGAGAGACACAGGAATGGTGGCCGGCCCTCTGGGGGGAACAGCTGACCCATGGGGGGGTGGACAGAGTGGGCACAATATGCGTGGACTCCCCACGACATGGTACATGGTGTCCCTCATCCCAGTGACAGTTTCTAGTAGCAGCACGGTTGGCTGACCACTGTCTTTCACCTAATTACAGGCAGACATTGAGAGGGCGGGTGCATGCAGGCTGACGTGGGTTGGGACATACCCAGAATATATCCACACACATCTGTGAGATGTCCCATGTACTCTTGTGTACGTTAAACAACATATCTATATGGAGGGGATATGATCCAGGGGGAATCTGAGTGTCGTACGTGTGAGACACGGTTCACGGACACGCCACATAATATTAACTAGTGTCATCCACTACTTGCATCACACACACAGGTGTGAGAGGGGTACCAACAATGCATTACAGAGATGTTTAGACACAGATAACATCATGTGTCATCCACATCTGACATCTGCCAGCAATACCCTTGTCAAAGTGGGGTGAGCCCTGCAAACATCCAGCTGTACTGACGCCATAGTTACCCTGTAATGAACTCTGAGATCCCATAGATGCGGATGACAGACATGGCCAAAGGTTTGTGCAATCATGGGGAACCCTCGTGGTTGATATACCCTTGGCTTCCCATGGTCAATGATTGTGTTGCATGACAAAGGGTTTGCAGAACGTGTCAGACTGACAGGGATTGTTACGGCAAGGCCTGGATGTTCCTCCACTATCCTCATACATCTGCGTGTGTGTGTACCAGCCGTCAGTGATACAGACAAGGGACACATGACGCGGCTGGGTAACTGGGTTACAGTACAGGTACATTATAGTGGGTTTCCCATGTTTACAATACTCTGTAAAACATGAACAACGGATTGTTAAATACAGTGTGGAG